>CAUYRH010053464.1:0-22939 GCA_963574655.1 Perodicticus potto
CATCACAGTTCACAGCAACCTCTAATTCCTGGGCTCAAGCGCGTCTCCTGCCTCCGCCTCCCAAGTAGCTGGGACTACAGGCGCCCGCCACAACGCCCAGCTATTTTTTGGTTGCAGCCGTCATTGTTGTTTGGCAGGCCCAGGCTGGATTAGAACCTGCCAGCTCAGGTGTATGTGGCTGGCGCCTTAGCCCGTTGAGCCACAGGCGCCGAGCCTATATTGGGTTTTATAGATCATGCTTATCTTGACTTAGAATAAATTCTTTAATAGGGAAAAAATTCATTAACAAGAGGAAATAATTGAGATGACAGTAATTTGAAACATTATTTTTTAAACCCCTAAAGCAAAGCAATAGTAGGCGTTATTGTTGCCCATGAGAAGATTCTGTCATCTACTGAAAGAAATCTCTAAAGAAAAGAAATACTCAAAAACTTACTCAAATGATTAAGAAAAACAAGCAAATTAGAAGTACTTAGACTTGGCTCGGCGCCTGTGGCTCAAGCAGCTAAGGCACCAGCCACATACCCCTGAGCTGGCAGCTTCGAATCCAGCCTGGGCCCGCCAAACAACAATGATGGCTGCAATCAAAAAATAGCCAGGCATGGTGGCAGGTGCCTGTAGTACCAGCTACTTGGGAAGCAGAGGCAGGAGAATCACTTGAACCCAGGAGTTGGAGGTTGCTGTGAGCTATGATGCCACAGCATTCTCCCCAGAGTGACAGCTTGAGGCTCTGTCTCAAAAAAATAAAAAAATAGAAAAAAGTACTTAGACTTGGTGTGGCAAAGGGAAAGTGAGTCATCTAGCAGATTAGTCAAGGAGACTAAAAGAAATAGGAGCTAAGAATGGCTGTTCAATGACTCACATCAACATAAGAAGTGTCATATGGAGCCTGTTGCTGTGAAGTAGCTATAGATCCATTCTAACAACATAAATATCATCATTACCTTCTCCCGTCTCAGGCTCACTGCCTTTGTACTGAAGGCTTTTGCCCAGGCTCGAGCCCATATCTTCATCGAGGAAACACACATCACCCAAGCACTCACTTGGCTCTCCCAGAAGCAGAAGGACAATGGCTGTTTCAGAAGCTCTGGGTCACTACTCAACAATGCTATGAAGGTAAACCGTTCTGGAGCGAGTTTTGATTTTTTCATTATGGTATCTACAAGGATGAGGAGAAACCTTGATAGCACCAAGAAAGAGAGGATGGCCTTTAGTTTTAGGTTGGTTATGATATTTTACCCCATGAGAATGGCTATGAGTAAGGATAAATTGCACAACACAACAGATGGAAGGAACTGATCAAAAGCTTTCTTAGAATTACTCAAATCTCTTCCTCTCTCATGTTTACAGGGAGGAGTAGAAGATGAAGTGACCCTCTCTGCCTACATTGCAATTGCTCTTCTGGAGATGCCTCTCCCAGTCACTGTATGTACCTTCTCATTTCTCAACTGAAGGGTAGTTCTAGATGCAATGAAACTGCTTACCTGGCTCAGCACCTGTATCTCAGTGGTTAGGGTGCTGGCCACATGCACGAGCGCTGCGGGGTTCAAGCCCAGCCCAGGCCTGCTAAACAACAATGACAACTACAACCAAAAAAAGCCAAGCATTGTGGCAGACACCTGTATTCCCAGCTACTTGGGAGGCTGATGCAAGAGAATCGCTTCAGCCCAAGAGTTTGAGGTTGCTGTGAGCTGTGATGCCATGGCACTCTACCTAGGGTGACATAGTAAGACTCTGTCTCAAGAAAAAAAAAAAAACAAGAAAGAAAAGAAACTGTTTACCTGCCATCTGAAATACTATCCTACCAAAAGAAGTGTCAGCTTTCTTTATATGCAATGCCAATGCTTTTCAGATCAATAGAGAATTGAGTCAATTTATTAAGACAGATTTCTTAGTGATGTCCTTAGGTTATTTCTCTTCCCCCAGCCCAAAGAAAAATCCTAAAATATGCCTTTTGAATATGAAAATAACAGAAAATAATAGTTATTCTATCCATAAGAATGAGGAATATATGGACAAATGCATTTGAAAAACTTCTTTACCCTTTCATGTGTCATTTACAGACACATGAAAAAATGCTCATCATCCTTAATCATCGGAGAAATGCAAATCAAAACCACTTTGAGATATCATCTAACTCCAGTAAGATTAGTCCACATCACAAAATCCCAAAACCAGAGATATTGGCAAGGATGTGGAGAAAAGGGAACACTTCTGCACTGCTGGTGGGAATGCAAAGTAATCCACAAATAAATTAATAAATTGTGGTATACGTACACTGTGGAATATTATGCAGCCTTAAAAAAGATGGAGACTTTACTTCTTTCATGTTTACATGGATGGAGCTGGAACATATTCTTTTTAGCAAAGTATCTCAAGAATGGAAAAAAATTACTTTGCATTCCCACCAGCAGTGCAGAAGTGTTCCCTTTTCTCCACATCCACGCCAACATCTTTGCATCCAAAAAGTAATTCCTTTTGGAAAGATGTTTGGAGATCACTTAGGGATCAAAAAACAGACCTGCCATTTGATCCTTCAATTCCTCTACTAGGTATATATCCAGAAGACCAAAAATCACTTTATAACAAAGATATTTGCACCAGAATGTTTATTGCAGCCCAATTCATAATTGCTAAGTCATGGAAGAAGCTCAAGTGCCCATTGACCCATGAATGGATTAACTGTGGCATATGTATACCATGGAATATTATGCAGCCTTAAAAAAAGGGCGGTGCCTGTGGCTCAGTGAGTAGGGCACTGGCCTCATATACCGAGGGTGGTGGGTTCAAACCCAACCCAGGCCAAACTGCAATAACAACAAAAAATAGCCGGGCATTGCGGCTGGCACCTGTAGTCGCAGCTACTCAGGAGGCTGAGGCAAGAGAATTGCCTAAGTCCAGGAGTTGGAGGTTGCTGTGAGCTGTGACACCACAGCACTCTACCGAGGGCAACAAAGTGAAACTCTGTCTCTAAAAAAAAAAAAAAGAAAAAGATGGAGTCTTTTCCTTTTTCATATTTACTTGGATGCAGCTCGAACATATTCTTCTTAGCAAAGTATCTCAGGAATGGAAGAAAAAGTATCCAATGTTGGCTCGGCGCCTCTGGCTCAAGCGGCTAAGGCACAAGCTACATACAACTGAGCTGGTGGGTTCGAATCCAGCGCTGGCTCAACAATGATGGCCAACAACAATGATGGCTGAAACAAAAAATAGCTGGGCATTGTGGCGGGCGCCTGTAGTCCCAGCTACTTGGGAAGCAGAGGCAGGAGAATCGCTTGAGCCCAGGAGTTAGAGGTTACTGTGAGCTGTGATGCCATGGCACTCTACCCAGGGCGACAGCTTGAGGCTCTGTCTCAAAAAAAAAAAAAATATATCCAAAGTACTCAACCCTACTATGAAACCAATTTATGGCTTTTTTTTTTTTCAATTTATAGTTTTTAAAGCTCTCCATCAGTGGGACCACACCTACGGTGCATTTTACAAGGGTACGTGTTAAATTTACTAAGAGTAGAATATAAATGTCTTAACACCAAATAACTAAGAAAATGCAGTGAAGGCTATGTTAACCAGTTTGATGAAAATATTTCAAATGGTATATAAAAGTAGCACATTGTACCCTATGATTGCATTAATGTACACAGGTATGATTTAATTAAAAAAACAAAAACAAAAACGATTCTATCTATCAGCAAATGCCAGAGCAACCTGCAGGCCGTATGCTGACTTTGTGAGGACTTTTTGCTTATCTATGGTGGCAGGTATCATGAAAATATGCCCAAACTTTTTTTGCTCATCAGCATTCATTACTGTTTGTGTATTTAAATGTGGCTGAAACTAATTCATTCTTCCAATGTGCAGCAGAGGAAAAAAAAAAACAGGTTGACACTCCTGCTCTGGAGGGTCCAGAACCAAATGAATCTATTAACCTCACATAATACTGGCCACCTCCCTAAAACCTGCAGAAGAAAGCATGGGGAAGCTGCAGCGGTGGGACACCCACCACAGCCCAGGCCTGTTCAGGCTGTAGAAGATGATACCTCCCAAACTGTTCTGCAGCAGCTGTGAGCTCCCATACACTCGGCCACACTGACTCCATGACAAGTGCGCTTAGCCATACTGACCCCATGACAAGCATGCTCGGCCACACTGACCTGGTGACAAGCACACTTGGCCATACTGAGCCTGTGACAAGTGCGCTTGGCCACAGTGACCCCGTGACAAGCATGCTCAGCCACACTGAGCCTGTGACAAGTGCACTCGGCCATACTGAGCCCGTGACAAGTGCACTTCACCACAGTGACTCCGTGACAAGTGCAGGGAGAAACTGCTTTCACAAAGCCGCTGGACTGGCAGAACAAGGCAGCTGACTGACTGACACACCACAGCACAGCCTGGAGGACCCCCACTGGCTCTGATGCCAACTTTAACAAGCGTTCCACGATCTGTTTGAGCTGTCTTTTTTCCCCTCCCTTCCCCTGGTCTTTTGGGCCTCGTCAACCTAGAGTGATTTTCAACATTCTTTATCTCACAGCACACTTGAACCTACACGTATGCTTAAATTATGTTAATCAAAAAAAAGAGTAAAAAAAAAGAATATGCTTACAGTGCTTCGAAATTCTTTTGAACATAATTTAATTAATGATCCTTAAATATATATATATATATTTTGAGACAGAGTCTCCTTATGTCAGCCGTGGTGTCACAGCTCACAGCAAACTCAAACTCCTGGGCCTAAGCAATTCTCTTGCCTCAGCCACCAAGTGGTTGGAACGGGCGCTATTTTTTTGTTGCAGTTGTCATTGTTGTTTGGCTGGCCTGGGCCTCATTTGAACCTGCCAGCCTCAGTGTATGTGGCTGGCACCGTAACCACTGTGCTATAGGCACCGAGCCCTTAAATATTTTCAAGGCACACCTAACAGCCTCTCACGGCACACCAGAGTGCCACGGTACATAGGTTGAAAGTTGCTGGAAGGCCCTGTTCAGAGAGGGGAGGATAAGGAAGGGGTCATTACTCTGAGCCATGAGTGCTACTTGGCCTGGCAATGGCTGGAGTCCCACAAGTGTCCTGGTTTGAAGGGACAGGCCTGACTTCGCCATACAGGGTAGCAGCCTGCATGCAATGCAGATACACGGATTCCTACTGGTTCTTTTATCTGCTCTCATGTGATTTGCTCCCAGAATACATAAGCCATTTCGGTTTTGGTCTGCAAGAAAATCCAGTCTGCAAAGGCCTGTCACAAGGTAAGAACATATGGTCAGAGGCGAAGTCGGCAACCTAGACTTAGCCTGGTGGGGCTCTTCATTTCTTGACCTATAAATATAAAAACTGGAGTTGATGATCTTTAAAATCCCTTCAGTTTCAAGTTCCTATGACTCTTGACACAGCAGGACACTTGATGTCTACTAACTAAACATGGCTAGACACATTCCAGAAGATGAGGGAGGCAAGATAGCCGCTTGTTGCAGGAGCTGCTCATGTTGGGAAAGGCTCTGAGACAGAACTCTTACGCCAAGCACTGACAAACAGGCTCCTCAACTTCGAATCAAAATCAGTCAGAGGCATCTAACTATCTTGATGAGTATCCTGAACTCCCAAATACCCATTTTCATGTTTTCAATGTGCAAGAAGGTCCCTGTTAACCACAGGAGTATTTCCATGTTATTGAAAACTCTGGAAGGTTTTGGGGCCCAAAGGCCAAGAGAGTGGGTTTTGCAGAAGAAACACGGTGTGGGGACCTAGGCCCATTCCTGGGAGGAAGCTTATCAACAACACACTTTCTGGCTCAGCACCTGCGGCTCAACGGGCTAAGTCGCCAGCCATGTACACCTGAGGTGGCGGGTTCGAATCCAGCCCGGTCCGCCAAACAACAATGACGGCTGCAACCAAAAAATGGCCAGGCGTTGTGGCGGGCGCCTGTAGTCCCAGCTACTTGGGAGGCAGAGGCAGGAGACTCGCTTGAGCCCAGGAATCGGAGGTTGCTGTGAGCTATGATGCCACAGCACTCTATCCAGGGTGACAGCTTGAGGCTCTGTCTTAAAAAAAAAAAAAAAAAAAACAAACACTTTCTGCTGGTGGTCTCAGAGTCTGACCACACAGCAGGGCGTTGTATGGCAGGGGTCCTTGTTTAGCTGGCACTTGGGAGCAGATCTGAAGTGCCCAAAGTGCCTGTCACCCAGCAGATCCCACTGCTGGGTGGGCCCAGGTGAGAGGGGAAAGCAAATCCCACAGTGGGGCCTGAAGGCCCACGAATGCCCAGCCAGCTGGTACTGGTTCGTTGTCCTGAGACATGGGAGGTGCCTCAGGCTTCCTAAGCCATGCAGTTTGGTCCAGACGCCAAAGACAAGGTGAAGGAGGCAGGAAAGGGAAGAAGGGAAGAAAAGCACGGCTGGTCTGGGGCGGGTGCCAGCCAGCCCAGGGCTCCTGGTTTCTTGTCAGTTATCTCGAGTTACAGGCCCAGCCTCCCTGCTGCTTTCTGTGTGGCAGCCTTTTCTGGTGACTGAAGCTCCAGAGCCGTCAGGGTTCTTGGGCCACTGCTGGCCCCACACCATGGCACAAGCTCTGCTACCTTGGAGACTCACTTCCCAGGTTGGACTCCAGAGTCCAGAGGAGCCCCATGCAGCTGGTGGGCCAACGTGATCCCCGGCTCTGTAGCCCCCTCCTGGGGGTCAACTCAGTGCCAGAACCCTTCTCAGGGGCACATGGACACCTGGCTCCAGCCGGTGCCTTCTTATCCAAGGTCTTATCTCTGGTCTGGGGTGTTGTCCATGCACAGAAATCAAGCATGAGTGACTGGGGTAAGGGACAGCCATGGAAACAGCCAATGACGCCATCAGCAAATGGCGATTATTTAAGTGGTGTATTTTTTTTTTTTTTGAGACAGAGCCTCAAGCTGTCACCCTGGATAGAGTGCCGTGGCATCACAGCTCACAGCAATCTCCAATCCCTGGTCTCAAGCGAGTCTCTTGCCTCCGTCTCCCAAGTAGCTGGGACTTTAGTTGCACGCCACAATGCCCGGCCATTTTTTGGTTACAGCCATCATTATTCTTTGGCGGGCCCACGCTGGATTCGAACCTGTCAGCTCAGGTGTACGTGGCTGGCGCCTTAGCCCATTGAGCCACAGGCGCCGAGCCTAAGTGGTGTATTTTTTTAAAAAGTATAATTCCTCACCCTTTGATTTGAAATTTCTATCAAAACCACAGATGTACCAGTTAGAAACATGCCCCATGGATGTCTTGTAGGAATCGCTATTTATAGTTATGGAGCTACATTTTGGAGTTTGACTTCGATGTACCAAAAATATAAAAATGCTTTAATGGGTACAGAGTTCCATTAACAAATTCTGAAGATGGATGATGGTGATGGCTATACAATGTATTTAATGCTACTAAACTACGTGCTAAAGTAGCTACAATGTAATCCTCCTGCTGTGCACATCTTCAGTTTGACAAAGCGTAGCCTCACCTCCAGCCACCTCCCAGAGGGCCCGTGGGAGGCCCAGCATCCTTGCCCCACAACAGCAGCTCGGGGGCGACTGTAATTCCTACCCCTAATTCTCTGTCTCCTGTGTTACAAAACAAAAGTGCTATAAAAGAGCTTGGTGATATGAGTACCAGGGTACAGGTGGAGTGTGCTGCTTGTGACAAATCACTTTCCAATAGGAGAGGATGGAAAGTACAGAAACACAGGCAAAAACAGGAAAGCAGCTGCCATGTGAGAGGAAATGAAAATCTTGCTTACGTTTCTGGAAAAGAAAAAAGTTCACAGTGGAAATTTTTGTATCTCTTGACTGCAAACTAGTACAGGTAGTTCACTTCTGCAGTGAACTATTTTATACTAATGCAGTATTAAATAAAGGTTCTCCTCACCAGAGAAAGGCAATATGGCTTTATTGTGATGCTGGCCACAAAAGCAGTTCCTGGTTCTAAGCACAAGGGAATGGGACACAGCTCCTCCTCGGAGAGCAGTCCTTGGGTGTCGCTGTCTCTGCACCCTCTGTGTAAAGGCACCAACAAGTCCCAACCACTACACATCTTAAATATCGTCTGAACTACTTTAGTCAAGAACTATACAATTTAGGTCTGTTGTGAGAATCACAAGATAATTTAAAAAAATCCTTGGTTAACAGGCTTGGTGCCTGTAGCTCAGTGGCTAGGGCAACGGCCACATACACTGGAGCTGGCAGGTTCTAACCCAGCCTGGGCCTGCCAAACAAACAACAGTGACAACTACAACAAAAAATAGCCAGGCATTGTGGCAGGTGCCTATAGTCCCAGCTACTTGGGAGGCTGAGGCAAGAGAATTGCTTAAGCCCAAGAGTTTGAGGTCGCTGTGAGCTGTGACAGCACTGCACTCTACAGAGGGTGACATAGTGAGACTCTGTCTCAAAAAAAAAAAAAGAAAAACTTGGTTAACAGTGAAATATTAAATAAACGTTTCTGTGTGTTCTCAGGCAGTGGCTCATCAACCTCACTGCACGTGAGTCATGGGAGAAGCACAGCCCTGACCTCAGCCCTGGCAGCCCCAGTCTGTGGGTTGGGGCGAGGTCTACACCCTGTGTTATATTACCAGGTCCTCTGGACATGTGGGAAATTATTTCTAAGGGTCCCTGAAGTAAAAATGGTATCAAAGGTGAATTTTAGTAAGTAGAAGATGTTAAAGAGAAAGAGACAGATATAACTAAGCAGGGGAACAACACGAACAGGGTCAGAGAACCCAAAATGCAAGGTGGAGATGTGAGACCAATGCCAGTGTGGGTGGCTCTGCAAGGCCTGGCTGTGATCGGACAACCCTCAGGGAGTGCTGTGCTGCTGCTGCTAGGTCTAGCTGTGCAGTGGGCAGGACAGTAACAGCAGGAGGAAAGGTGGCAGGAAGCCAGCACATCCCAGCCAGGGGACCCACAGGTCACCTGGGGCCTAGAAAAGTGCAGCACGGGTGAAGCCAGGTTGGACATGGGAAAACAGTCACAGGCTGGAAGATAGGCTGGTGTTGGGGAATTAAAGGAGGAAGAAAAATCGCAAAGGAGGAAAGAAGTGTACACCTCCAGAGCTGCAAGCGTAAGGCCATGGACGAAGGGGGCTCCAGTCATTTCATCCAGGGCCTTGCAGCCAAGTTCTAATACTATCTCCTGGGCGGCGCCTGTGGCTCAGCGAGTAGGGCGCCGGCCCCATATACCGAGGGCTGCGGGTTCAAACCCAGCCCCGGCCGAACTGCATCAAAAATTAGCCGGGCGCTGTGGCGGGCACCTGTAGTCCCAGCTACCTGGGAGGCTGAGGCAAGAGAATTGCTTAAGCCTAAGAGGTGAAGGTTGCTGTGAGCTGTGACTCCACAGCACTCTACGGAGGGCGATAGAGTGAAACTCTGTCTCTACAAAAAAAAAAAATAAAAATAAAAAAAAAATAAAACTATCTCCTCTGTTCTCAGTGGCTTGGTGGGAGGCCCACTGGGATCTCCACTAACTCCTAGTCTCCATACCCACCCTCTTGGGCAAAGGACTCTAGGACTACTAGCCCTTTAAGCAGAGCCAGTGTCCATGGGCAGTGTCCCCCTGTGTATGACAGCCAGGGGACCATCCACAGGGCAATGCTACTGCAGGCTCCTTCATTCTTTTCTAAAAGATTTTCCTTCAAATGGAACAGCATTTAATTAGATTCAAAACTACTGGTAATTTGTAACATAAACAGCTTCCTGAGTTTAGGAATCCTCAAACCACAGTTTAAGTATAGATTAAATGAGACTGCCTTTGAGTCAGAGGTAAGGACTTTATTACATTGAGTATCCTGGTGTTTTTTTCTAGCAAAGATGCCTCAGATACAAAATGCTTAATGGGACACAATTTAAGACAAATACTCTACTCAAGTGATGCATCACCTAAATGCACTAAAAGCATCTCAACTCAAAGCAATTCCAGTACAGACTGCCCAGCTCTACTAACTCATGTGGAGGTGCTTCTGCACACTTCCTCCTCTCCAGGCCCTTATGAGGAAGACTTGCAGAGCACCTGACACCCCAGCAGTGTCCTCCATGGGCCTGGTATTTGCCAGCTCCTCAGTGAGCACCTGTTAGCAGGTAAGGAAATGACCACCAGGCTCTCATGGAGCTGCCAGCTTCCCAGCACATTCTTTACTCTGGCGCCTCTAAACCAAGCCCTCCACACTTGGTTCCCCCCAAGGCCTTCCTTCTCTGGCTGCCCTAAAGGCCCTTGTCTCCTTATGATCTAGTCCCCACACTCAGCTCTGGTGCCACCTCCTTGCAGAGCTCCCTGGACCCTCTGATGAAAGCAGATGCTTCTTGCTCAGATGCCACAGCCCCAGGGGGCTGTCTTCCTAGGAGATGTACCTGCCAGGGTTGCAGGTCCTTTGAGGGAAGGAGTCACACACTGGCCTGTGTCCCCAGGATGGAGCTGAGTGCAGAGCACACAGCAGGTGCCTAACAAATGAGGTCTCCTTGTAATTGGCGACCTGAACACTCCTCAGAATTCAGGGGTGTTGACCAGAGGGGCCCTGGCACCACAGATACAAACCAGGAGGTGCCACAACAGATTGTGTCTGACAGAGAGCACACCAATGATGGCCAACAGGCTGAACTTCTAGTAGAGGGCTTCTTGCTGGCTGACCTAGGTAGGAACATCTAGGTCAAAGGGGAACAAAAAAGAAAACGTAACTTCTGGGAGGTGCCAAAGGCCAGGTCAACTCTCCAAAATCTCTGTGGCCACCTCCCTCCAACGAGGCCTGGAAAGCTCCAATGTGATCCAGCCCTGCAGAAGGGATGCACTTCTCATCCCCAGCCTTGGTTGGCATTCAAGACAGAGCATCTGGATCGCCACTGCTTTCCCCAGACACTGACCAGGGCTTGTTCTGCTGGCTTTCCAGAGGTGGGCAAGGTGTGGCCTTTCTTCCAGGGGCAGACTGTGTAGTTGTGGAAGGCATGAGAAGGTAGGGGAGTCCTTGACTTTCTTGGTGGCTTGCAGCTTCAGGCTTGCTGAATGCATTAGTTGCACCAACCCCCTGACACACCTCTGCTGGCCCCATGGACCTGGAACCCTCTCTGCAGTCCCCTCAGACTTAGCACAGCCTACATGTGCTTGTGGGACCAGCTGGCTCAGGCCCTCCACGCCCCTTCTCATGCTGTTTGTTTTTCATCTTCTTGGCAGGACGCTGCCTACACAGGGAGCTGTACTGAGTGACCAGAGCTTCACCCAATGCATCTGGCACAGCACCCGAGGGAGCCCAGCACACACCGAGGCCCTAGGACTAGTGTCCTGCTTGCACTCCAAGTGGCCAGGTGGGCTTCAGGGCTCAATGAATGCCATGCTGAGAGGTGGGGGTGGGGGAGCAGAGATTACCCAGTGGTGAAGAGTCCCTCCCTCTGAAGTGCACAGCAGCAGACCCTCACTCTCCCTGGAGACAGAGATGCATTCCTGTTACCTTATCTGAGGACCATGCTGTTTTGGGTTTTAAAAGATTTGTTTCAAAGACAAATCCTATTTATTATTATTTTTTTTTGTAGAGACAGAGTCTCACTTTATCGCCCTTGGTAGAGTGCCGTGGTGTCACACAGCTCACAGCAACCTCCAACTCCTGGGCTTAGGCGATTCTCTAGCCTCAGCCTCCCGAGTAGCTGGGACTACCGGCGCCCGCCACAATGCCCAGCTATTTTTCTGTTTTTGACAAATCCTGCTAACACAAGCAGCCTGAAAACTAATCACTTTGTCTGGGCAGCATCATTTAAACCTGAAAAGAAAGCCCCTAACTGTGCCTCCGGCCAGGACTCTTTTGTTTCTTTTTTTTTTTTTTGGAGAGACAGAGTTTCACTTTATAGCCCTTGGTAGAGTGCGGTGGGGTCAACAGCTCACAGCAACCTCCAGTTCCTGGGCTTAGGCGATTCTCTTGCCTCAGCCTCCACCACAACGCCCAGCTATTTTTTTGTTGTTGTTGCAGTTCGGCCGGGGGCCCAGTTTGAACCGGCCACCCTCTCACTGAGCCCCAGGCACCGCTCCAGGCCTCGATTCTTATTGAGCTGTGTAAACAACAAAATGACAAATTTTAGCCACACAAGGCATTGGCTTTGGTGACAGGTGTGATCTGCTCCTGCAGCAGCATCTACTTTGATTTTGTTAAAGTTCAACTGGATGGATTGACAGTGCCTCACCCAAGGGGCTGGTCTGAGAGGACAACCCATGACCACAAAGCACCAGATACTTGTGGCAGGAGGGGATCTGGTGGGATCCCAGGCCCAGGGCAGGAGGCACCCTTCTTGCTCCAGGTCTGTGTGTCTGGCAGGAAGGCAGCCACTGCACCTCAGGCCAGACCCTTGTCAGCCTTTACTGCAGCATCCAAGAGTAAAAATTTAAAGATCCTGAGTTTCCGTCACTATGCAAGAACATTTTCAAAGATATTTTTTTTTTAAGTGAAAAACAACCAATTCAAATGTTACTCTAATGCCTTAATAAAGAGAGGTCCACTGGCATTATATTTGAGTTCAAACATACCTTTCGCCTAACAAGACCATTTCTAGTATTTTACCCTAGAGAGAGAACTTGACAATTACATAAAAATGCTGAACAGTTTATAAAAATGAACAATTGGAACAATTTAAGCATTAAATCATAAAGGATTGGTTACACTATGTCAGATTAATATAACGATATGTCCATTCTATTTTTTTTTTTCTTTTTGAGACAGAGTCTCAAACTGTCACCCTGGGTAAGGTGCCATGGTGTCACAGCTCACAGCAACCTCAAACTCTTGGGCTTAAGTGATCCTCCTGCCTCCGCCTCCCAAGTACCTGGGACTATAGGTGCCGGCCACAATGCCCGGCGGAGGGGGGGGTTATAGTTGTCATTATATTTTAGCAGGCCCCGGGCTGGATTTGAACCCGCCAGCTCTGGTGTATGTGGCTGGCGCCTTAGCTGCTTGAGCTTCTGGCGCCGAGCTGGATATATCTATTCTAAAAGGATAATGCATATCTATATATATCTACAAAAAGACAAAAAAATACAATGCTGAGTTAAAAAATAATCTCTGCAGTATATACATTGTGACCATTTTTACATAAAACGGCATTCAACTAATAGCATCTATGTTGAGAAGTCTACCAAGATTTTACCAAAATGTCAGCAGTTGTTGCCTTAGGGTGGTAGGATTATTACCATGTCATAGAAAAGACTTTCTAAAAACAAAAAAAGTTTCATAAAGAGTTTAATGACAGTTTATTTAGGATATATTAGTTTTTTAAAAGAATTCAAATTATAAACACTCTATGGGTTTGAATAATGTAAAAAACATTAAAAAAAGAATAGAATCCAATTCAGTCAATATAAACTCTCACCATTTATACAGAGGTGTTTTGCTGGGACTATCAGAGAATAAAGGTGAGTCATCTCTGCTTCCTTCTCTATCCCTATGGGCTCAACTGCAAAAGAAAGAAGGGACACAAAGATCACAGGGAGAGCAGGGCCTGGGGACAGTGCCTGCAGAGCGCGGCCTTTATGGGAGTGCCTGGAGGCAGCCCGATCTTCTGGGTATGGGGGGTCCGGTCCCTTTTTCTGAGTGGAGCTGTCAGCATATTGTCCCCTTCCCCCCAGTTGAGGACTAGCGGCTTTGAGCATTTCTCCACATTCCCATAGCACAGTGGTAGGAGACTTTCTACCTTTTTCTAACTTAAAAAAGACAAAAAGGAAATCCTTCCAATTTACAAACTCCCAAGAATCTGTGGCAATTAAAGAAGCCAATGTGTCTCACGGAGAAGTTCCTATGCCAGAGGGTAAATTCCATGTTCTATATTCCTATGTGGGGCTAATTTACCAAAAATATACCTTTCCTCTGTCCCAACATATACAATATCAAAAACCTAGCTATCTGAGGAAAGAGAATAAAATGGGAAAGGAATACAGAAATTAAATTCTGGCAGCTTAACTGAGTGTTTCCTCCTGAGCAGTGAACTCACAATTCAAAACCAAACACACCTCTAGATACTTAGATTAGAACCAAGAAGCCCAGCACAGCAGCTCACTCCTGCAATCCTAGCCTTTTGGGAGGCTGTGGCAAGAGGACTGCTTGAAGCTGGGAGTTCAAGACCAGCTTGAATACAAGTGAGACCCCGTCTCTATAAAAAAAAACAAACAACTACCCAGGTGTGGTGGGCACCTGTAGTCCCAACTACTTGGGAGGGGTTGGGGAGGGAGAATCACTTGAGCCCAGGAGTTTGAAGTTTCTGTGAGTTATGATAATGCCACAGCACTCTAACCAGGTGGCAGAGTGAGACCCTGTTCCAACAGAAAATCAACCATAAGCAGGATTTATGTGCTTTGTACTTTAAATCCTCCCAGTGTCCACAACCAAATTATCAATGATTCCATGTTCTACTTTGAAGAATTTCCCTAACTTTTTCTACAATTAATTCACTTAAGTGAAATCACTGCAAATATACCCCTTGGTGCAACTTCCAATAAACTAAAAAGTTGACAACTGTGCTATCTTCATTCTAGGAATCCCAAACAATGTCCAGAATGCCAAGATAGTTAACAGACACATACAAATGTGCAGTGTTCATGTTTACTTCAAAGCACATAGTTCAGAACACTCTGAAAACCTTTCCGTGTCACTAAGCCTTCACACTTTCTCACACACTCTGGGAAAGTGTGTCCTGGAAGTAAGTAATGGACCTACAGGGTATCCTGGTATTGAAGGGTTTACTTAATGGTTAAGTGCTGAAAGATTACTGTTTGTACTTCCTGTTTATTCTGCTAAACATAGAATGAGACCCTGAGTATCTTTTGCCGGTCTTGGTCCTGCGTTCTCTGGCTAGGGCCAGCTTCCCAAGGCATTCCCCAGCCCCTGGGAATGGGTGGGGG
The DNA here is from genome assembly GCA_963574655.1 of Perodicticus potto. Classification (NCBI taxonomy): domain Eukaryota; kingdom Metazoa; phylum Chordata; class Mammalia; order Primates; family Lorisidae; genus Perodicticus; species Perodicticus potto. The sequence continues at coordinate 14,853 of CAUYRH010053464.1, forward strand.
ACAGAGAAGTGGGTCCTTAACTAACTCACTGGGTCTGTAACCTAGATACTGCAGCATGAGTCTGGCTCTCCTTCATGGTCACTTCTTTCTGATAACTACTGATCCTTATTTAAGTGGGCAAAGCTTCTATTTGCCCATGGGGAAAGCCTGTACAGAGGTAGATGCAGGGGAAGGCTAGTAAATATACAGAGAAGGAGCTGGGGGGTCTGCTGACTTGGTGGGCAGAGATGCTGCACAGTACACATAGTACTCAAGACAATATCTTGAGGCCCCCGAGGTACTCCCAGCCTGTAGTCTGAGCCTCACATGCAAGAGGGGCTCTTAGCCTAGTATGTGCCAAGTGCCCATTAATATCCTGATGATGACTGGGAACTCTTTTTCAGAACAACATTTTTAAAGGCATAAACTACAGGGGATTACAAAGGAAATACATTATTTTGAAGACAATTAAAGCAAATGTGTGATACATTGCTATATGTGCTTTCATATTAAGGCATTAAATAACATTATGTACCATTAGTTAAATATGACTACTGTAAATGACGTTGACAATATCTGAGTACAACTACATGATGTGGAAATATCTGTGATTTCTATTGGTGACAAAGTCACTCCCTGTAAGGATGAGGGAGGCCGTGCAGGACTCTAGCTTTCTATGTCCACCTGGGGCATCTCAGAGAAGCTCAGGAAGCTTCTTATGGTCAGGGAAAGAGAGGATTTTTTAAAATATTTGAATAAATATGTTAATTAAAAAGTCAAAGCAGGCTCGGTGCTTGTAGCACAGTGGTTATGGCGTCAGCCACATACACTGAGGCTGGAGGGTTTGAACCTGGCCCAGGTCAGCTAAAACAACAATGACAACTGCAACAAAAAATAGTCAGGTGTTGTGGCAGGCGCCTATAGTTCCTGCTACTTGGGAAGCTGAGGCAAGAGAATTGCTTAAGCCCAAGTGTTGGAGGTTGCTGTGAGCTGTGATCTTACAGCATTTTACAGAGGGTGACATAGTGAGACTGTCTCAACAAAAAGTGAAAGCACTCACACATATTGAGAATGGCTATATTTTGGAAATAATGGGTAGAGACAACCTTACCTAGGGTCACACCTCTGACCTACAAACCTGAACACAGCTAATCAGCAGGTCAGCCCTGGGAAAGCATAGGACTTTCTGTTTTTTAACAGCTTTACTGACATATAATCTACATAAAGTTCACCCATTTGATTCAATGGTGGTTAGTATATTTATACACATCTCTAGTTCTAGAACATTTCTATAACCCCAAAAGAAGACTTGATCCTCCTAATTTTTCTTCCCCCTGTCCCTGGCATCCACAAATCTACTTTTTATCTCTATCTGTCCATCCTGCTCATTCTAGACTTTTTGTGTTTAGTTGATTGTTGATATTTGTGGTGGTTTGTTTATAAAATCACTGTGAGCACTGAATTAGCGAATACAGAACACCCTTCCTGGAGAGATACCGGGTTAGTCCCCACAAGCCTCTGGTCACAACATTTCATTAACACAGAACCTCAAGTGAGGAGAATCGAGGTGAACTTCTGTGCCTGGCTTCTTCATTCAGCATGTTTCTGAGGGTTACCCCTCTGTGGCCTGTGTCAACAAACCACTTTTTCTCATGGTTGAAAGATTTTCCATGTATGACACACGCACACTGTTTATCTCCTCATTGGTTGATGGACCTGAGGTTGCTCCTCCTTCTGGCTTCTGTGAACATTTGTGTACAAGGCTTTGTGTGGATGCATTTCTCCATGTGCTGGTGCTCTGTTGAGGGATTTTACATCCACTCACAAGGGATACTGACTGCATTTTTATTGCCATGTCCCTCTGTGTATTGAGGGAAGAGATTATTTTAAATGACACCAATTTTTTTTAACTTAGTTGTGGTTTTATTTCAACACCTATTAGAAAGATGCTGGTTTTTCATTTGTGACAGTAACAGTTTCCTCTTAAGATATATTTAAATAAAATATGCCAATGCACAGGAGTTATTAAGTGACAGAGTGGGTGTGACTTTGGTAGAATTATGGAAATGGCATGACAATGACCAACACCTCAGAACCCTGCTGCAGTCAAAAGGTCATGAGATTGAGTGTCAACTCAGGAGGGCTTACCTCTACCCCAACCCCAATGGACACCTGGCTTGGTGTGACATTCACCAGTCACGCAGATCAGGGGGTCTGTCCTAGACACAGGGGCACCTGACTGTTCACGGCTAAATACCTACCCTGACACATTCCAGCTGCGATGTTACCATCCTTACCAGCAGAACCCACTGAGGATAGCACATGCAGATCTGGTCAAGGGCTCAGTAATATGGGAATGTTTTCATATTTAACCTTGACAACAACTCATTTTACAGGTGAGGACATCAGTGCTCAGCAGGGTGAAGGACATGCCTTTGTCACAGAGCTGGTGAGAAGGTGGGGTCTCCCTGTTCTACACCAGCACATGATAGAGAAAAGGCAGGGCTGCTGGCAAGCCACTCATGTTGAAAATACAAAATTTAGAAACCCGAAGCCAACTAAACTCCAGGATGCTCATCTGAGGGCAGAAAAGGAAGGAAAAATAAATGATAAGAACAGGATGCAGGGCCCCAGCTATCCAGCTGAAAAGAGGCAAAGCTGTGGGAGCCGCTGAAAGGTCAACCCACTCCCGCCCACACCACACAGACCGGCGCATCCTGCCTCACCTCAGCTGGAGTGGGCTGGCCTCCAAGGGGCAGCTGCGTTCTGCTAGCCTTTAAATCCCACTCCACAGCCAGAGGACAAAAAGGCTTATTTCCTGCAAGACGGATAACAAAGTGCACATCTGTAGCTCCCACAGCACCCCCCCATGGCTGCTCGGCCCTGTACTTGTGAGCAATGCCATAACCTGTGACTGAGCACAGCTAGAAACAAGCCCTACTCTGTGTTCTTGCCAGGTGAAGGTGGATGGCAAACTAGCCCTGAGAGCAGTTAATAAAATACAGAGGAAGTAGACTAGGGCACAGCTCATGTGGAGAGTGGTTTGAGACCAGGCCTTTGACAGGCAGCATGTGTGGACAGATGCCAGTCTGAGGCATTGGGCACAGAGTTCTGGGGGGGTGCAGAGGTGTGCGGCAGGGTGCAGGTGGACAGAAGGGGGCTAGTAGTGAAGGACAGGCATGCTGGATACTGTACAAAGCTGTGCACCCTGACCCTGGCCTCCAGCAGTCCAGCTCACAGTAGGGACGCTAAGCTCAGGCTGTCCTCAGGTCACTGTGAAGAAGTGGAGCTATGTTGGCTTCTCAGCACCATCAGAAGGACACGAAGTTGAGTAAGAACAGGACTTTGATACCTAAAGTGGTTTGTTCTATAAAGTCAAAATGAGCTCTGAATTAGTGAGCACAGAACATGGCTCCTGGAGAGATACAGGGTCAGTCCCCACCAACCTCTGACTGAGCACATTTCATCAACACAGAACCTTGAATCATCACAATCAACTGTAAGTCATTATACAACAAGTGAACTTCTGAAACTGGCTTCTTCCACTTAGCAGAGGACTCTGATTCTCCACGGAATCAGTCTGAAGTAAGGTCAGTGGGTCTCCTGTGGTTCCCATCCATCCCCACAGGCAGGAGCAACAGGAACAGCTAATATTGACCTGCAGGATGGTGGGCACCACTCAGGACAGCCTAATAGGAGGGAGGGCCCTGAGTGGGCGGGGCCTGATCTACAGATGGGAACAGGGCAGCCCCTCCCACAGGATACTACAGATCCTCCCTCTGTTCTCAGGCCTCCCCCCAATTCCCCAGAGACTTCTGAGCTGCACAGTAAATGCCCGGCAGTAGCGATCACTGTACAAGTCGTGTGCAGGGTGTCCACTGGCCATTCTGCCCCTCCAGGCAGTTGGTGTCTCCATGCACACAACAGGTCCTCCCAAGGAAGGATGGGCTTTCATTACCAAATCAATTCTGAAAGTCCCATTTTCCCAATATCAAGCCTCTCCTGTAGGTGGGATTTTCCTTTAGCATATTATTTTAAAATGACAAGGTACTCTCAAGTTTAGAGATGGAGGAAAAAAATTCAAAATGCAGTTTTGACACATGAGCTCCTCCAACGAGTTTACAGGACGGCACCTGTCCCCCCCACCTTGAGCTTTCTGCGATTAAGCTGTTTAGTAATTTATTTTGACATAAAATGATATTGTTATTACTTATTACAAAGCTAGGGCTTTTCAGTTAAAAGTCAACCAAAGTTATAATTACTGCTAGTACTTTTTCCCAATCCTAAAAATACAGTGAAAGACATGTACTAGGAACCTCAAGTTTCATTCCTAGTCTACTAACTGATGCTTTTTCATTGCCTAATTCACTTGCTTCCAGTTAAACTATCTAAAGCATCAATATTGTTTTTTCCTCAGTATTTAAATGTTGGAAGTTAACATTATTTAAGGTAGAAAATGTAGTCAGTTTAAATATAGGAGGACCTATGTAAGCTGACCACTGAAGGGACTGTAACTGGTTAACACATGGAAGTGGTTACCATAAGGAACAAGGCCTGCTATACTGACATGCACATGTGTGGTATGTCTGTCTGGTCTGTGAAAATTAGGTCAACTTAAGGAGGTGGTCATCTATGGAGGTTCTGCTATATTTTAAGTCTTTCTTTTCTTTTTTCTTTCTTTTTTTTTGAGACAGAGCCTCAAGCTGTCACCCTGGATAGAGTGCCGTTGCATCACAGCTCACAGCAACCTCCAATTCCTGGGCTCAAGTGAGTCTCTTGCCTCTGCCTCCCAAGTAGCTGGGACTACAGGCGCTCGCCACAATGCCTGGCCATTTTTTGGTTGCAGCCGTCATTGTTGTTTGGCGGGCCCGGGCTGGATTCGAACCCGCCAGCTCAGGTGTACGTGGCTGTGCCTTAGCCCGTTGAGCCACAGGCGCTGAGCCATTGTAAGTCTTTCTAATAAATAAATATTGACCCAAACCATTTTAATTTCCTTAATCTCCCACTACAAGCTGGGAAACAGAATCACATGGTTCTGTAATGGCAGACAAAACTGAAAACTATAATTATCTTTTAAATAATTGCTGAATAAAACTAGCTTGGTACCTCGTTTCTGGATGAAGACCCTGAGCAGGGGGTTCGCACTTGAGACAGCCTTGCAGAAGTTATCATCATTGTTGATGGGAAGCAGGTCACCATGCACATCTGCATAGCCAATGGTCACTTCACTGTTGGAGATGTGGTGGGTGTGCACGACTAGCTTGTAGAAATCTTCAAACTTTCCAGGCTTGTCACGGTCCAAGGAGAACCTTCGGAATTCTGCCCCAAACTAAAATGCAAGAGATCAGGGTAAATAAACACCAGAAAAAGAGCCCAGAAATAAGTCCTCGTGTGTTTACTCAATACACAAATGTTTGCTGAACTCCAGGAAGCCCTGGGGACACAATGACAATGTCTCTGTTCTTACACAGGTAACAGTTACCAAATAAGAAATTATCACTGAGGAAGAGGAACCTTAAGAAATGAAAAATAGTAGTGACCAAGGGGCAGCTCCTTCATCTACATTGACCCAGGAAGGCTCACTCATCCACATCCACTTATTTCCTGAGGATAAGATAGGACAAGCCATGGCATTCAGGCTGTAGAAAAAAGCAAAGTCTAAACTAATACAAATATGATGGCTAGTATGAAACAAGAGTTCATGCTAATGGGCCTAGAAAACTCAGAGGCAAGACAGGGCCAGATGAAACTTCAGGACTTTTTCCAATGGGCACAGTCCTACAGGTTTTAATTTTAAGTTAGTAAGTGTTTTGATTTGTATTTAACAGGATAAAATAGCTACATTTTAAAAGGATCAGAAACAGCAGTAAAACTCAAAGAATGAAAGAACCTAATAAAAAATTGTACTTCACAAAGCCAGAGAAGACAAACACGGTGGGTTCAAAAGACGACAGAGAGAATTTCTCTTCAAAAGATAGCATTGAACCCCTGTTTGGACCTGTAATTAGGTGGCCTGACTTGGAAAAGCCGAGGGATCAAACTCCTTCCCTGGCCCAGATGCCCATGGAACTGTCCAAAGAGCTCCAGGCCACCCTCTCAGGAGAGGACCCTGGGGGTTTGGGCTCAGGACTTGGCTCCTCTGCTTGGCAATAGGGACCCTTGTTCACCAGGTGTTGCAGATTCTGTGCTTTTCAATGTAAATGAAAACTAATTATAGTGAATCGAATATACAGGCTGGTCCCTGTGTGACAGAAAGGCACATTCCTGAGATGTGAGTAGGTAAGATTCACAGGTAACTGAAACCCCTGCTGGCCAGCACACATACAATAGTAATGATAATAATAACAATGCTATAATGGTTTATATGAGGCAATAATAATGCAGTATGGTATTGTAATAATAATATCCCTGTACTATAACAATATATTACAGAAAATATTGTGCTCTTTCTTTTAATTCACACAAACATAACAACAACCTCATATAAAAGTTTAGACAGGCGATAGAAGAAATTTCAAAAGCAGTATTAAAGGTTAACACCGGCCTAATGCCCCGCCGTGGGCCGTGACACCTCAGGACCCAGGCCCACCTCCTGCCCGCGACATCGGGGGATGTGAGAGACCCTGCCAGGAGTCGCGCTGCCTCGATACTCAGGCCCCACCCCAGAGACGCCAGCAGGCGTGAGCGACCAGCCACTGGCCGTCCTTTCTTGGCAACCAATCCCGTCCCCCCCCCCATCAGCAACACCGGTGGCCCTGAGAGACCCCACTGCCAGCCATGCGGCCTTGGTACCCAGGTCCGCCCCACTCTAGGGACTTTGGCGGGCGTGAGCTACCTCTCTGCCAGCCGTGTAGCCTCGGCACCCAGGCCCACCCAACTTCAGGGACTGCGGCGGGGGTGAGCAACTCCGCCAGGGGCTGCACCGCCTCGGCACCCAGGCCTGCCCCTCCACCTGGGTCTCTGGTGGGAGTGAGCAACCCTGCAGCGGGCCACACCACCTCGACACCCAGGCCCGCCCCACTGCAAGGACTCCTGCAAATGCACGGGACTCCACTGCAGGCTGCAGTGCCAAGACCCCCAGCCAGGGTGTCTGGTAACTGCACAACTGGCGTCCTTTCTCCAGTGCCCTCCCTGCTTCCTCACTGGCCCTGTCCATCTGCCCAGGGACTTGGGAAGTCATGTGACCCCGTGCCCTCCCACTGAGGCCCTCCCTACCTCTCTGCAGAGCCCTCCACTGGACCAGAGACTGCTGGAGCCACCCACTCTTGTTGCCAAAGCCACTGGGAGCCAGGCATTGCCAGAACCATGGGCACCATCCCCAGCCCTGCTGCTGGACCCATGTGTGACACGCTCCACTCCAGATCTGCTCCCAAAGCCACAACTCCCTGGCTGGGGTAGCCCCAGAGGAGCTACACTAGGTCACTGCCTACAAATGTCTTCCAACAATAGAGTGATCCCGCCAGGGTCCAATCTTGGAGAGACGCCTTCCCAACTCTGAGGATGGCCAGAGGAAACGCGAAAAATAATCATGGGGCGGAATCAACGGAAAAACTCTGGCAATATGAATAATCAGAGCAGATCAACTCCCCCAAGGAATAATAAAGCAGACACCACACAAGATCTCATGCATAAACAAATGGCTGAGATGTCAGAAATCGAATTCAGAATCTGGATAGCAAATAAGATCAACAGAATGGAAGAAAAGATGCAACTAGAATTTTAAGCAGTAATCCAAAAGATGTCTCAAGAATTCAGTGAATTCAAAGACAAAATGACCAAAGATTTTGACACATTGAGCCAAGAAGTTGCAGCCCTCAAAGATCTGAGAAACACAGTAGAATTCCTCAGCAACAGAATAGAGCAAGCAGAAGAAAGGATTTCTGACATTGAAGACAAAGCTTTCGAATGCTCCCAAACCTACAAAGAGGAAGAGAAATGGAAGGCAAAAACGGATCATTCCCTCAGACAGCTCTGGGATAATTTGAAGAAAACCAATATTCGCCTTATAGGGATACCTGAAAATGATGAAGTGGCGTCACAAGGCACAGAGTCTCTTCTTTATGAGATTATGAAAGAGAACTTTCCAGACATGCCAAGAGATTCTGAAA
>CAUYRH010053466.1:0-21195 GCA_963574655.1 Perodicticus potto
TTACTATACGCACATTTATCAAAACTCACTGGACTATTTATTTATATGGATATATTTTGTCAAATGTAAATTACATATATATATATATATTTGCTTGATTGAAAAAAAAGAAAAATCTACATTAGTGAAACCCTTATCCCCTTTCTATTTTTAAAAAACTACATCAATTGCCTACATTTTCAACTCAAATTTAGTTCTTGGCAAGTAGGTAATTTCCAAGTAATTTATTTTTTCTCTAAGTTTTTTAGTCTACATTGAGTGCAGGTATCCACATGGAGCATACGCTCCAATCGTCTACTCCTTTTGTATTTGCTGACAAAGGCTTAAGTCTCAATTTTTACTAGCTGAGATTTTCTAACAACTTACCAGGATACAATTGGCTTTGTTGGCTATTTTGTTTGGGAAGGACAGGTCACTTGTAGGGGCTAACTAACGAAGTGCAAAATAAAAATATTTGTATCTCGGACCAAGAATACAAAGTTTAAACAGCATTCAAGCTGTTCTTAGATTTTTTCTCTCTTTTTTTCTTTTCTCTTTAAGTTGGGAGGAATCCACAGAATTTGGCTTGTCAGAGAACAAAGAAAATACCAGCTTCAGGTGGGCAGTACCCCAGTTCTGTACTGACAGCTTCTTGGCAAGTGTTGTATGTATGAGAAGGAGGACCTGAGGGGAAACAGCCACAGAACCGGGGCAGGAAGAGGAAAGACAGAGGTAAAGGAAATCAGACAGAGCCCAGGGATCCAGGTTGCTCAGCTGCTTCTGGGTCTATGATGCAGCGCCTGCGCCATCATGTGGCCATATCTGGAACTTCAGCCGAAGAAACGACTGCTTTGCCCACTTAGTTGGAAGAATGGAAAAATACACCAAAATAGTACAAAGGGCCTGAGAAATCTTGAAAAGGATATTGCACTACAGTTCCTTTTTTCTTCGGAAAGTTGAAGAGATTCCTGACGTGTCAATTAGTAACGCATCTGGAATGTTTGCTCCCCAGATACCTATTATTTGTTCCTTCATCCATCAAATATTTATTGCACACCTTGTGCCAGACGCCAGGCTGAGGCGGAGAGCAGCAGCCGTGGAGGTCTAGTGGGGCGGACAAACACGTGACACAATGATTACAGCAGTCTGATGAATATTCTAACGCATGGATGAAAGGAACGTTTGGGAGCTAAATGGGAGCAGTTAGGATTTGCCAAAGATAACCCAAACTAAAAGTTAATTGTTGTATTGACAGTTGGTGTTCATCCTGCTCATGCCCTATTTCAAATCTGGCTGGAAATACTGACTGATCGATTAAGGATGATTCAGTAATTATTTGTTGAGAGCCTACTATGTGCCCGAAGATTCGGATTCAACTACTTTCCCTCTCAAATTGACAAATAGGCCAGCCCCCATACTTGTAAGCAGCCTCCTCTTCAGCTGCTTTGGAAGACTTTTACTTCAGCTGAAATTTGCAGGGAGAATTATATGAAATTAAAGCTAACTAGAGTGTGTGTTATTTGATATATAATATAATTGTAAGTACAATACTGTGGCAACCATGTCCTTTAGCTGCAGGTGTGTGTGTGTGTGTGTGTGTGTGTGTTTAGTTAAGGTCTTGCTGTTTTTCTGAGGCTGGAGCACCCAGGCTTGATCATAACTCACTGTTCATTGCAACCTCACATTCTTTGGCTCATGGGATTCTCTTGCCTCAACCTTTGGAGTACCTGGGAGTATAGGCATGCACCTCTACGCCCAGCTACTATTATAAATTTCCGGAGGATGGGGTCTCACTATGCTGTCAGGGCTGTCTCAAACTCATGGCCACAGGTGATCCTCCCACCCATGCACCCCCCACAGTGCTGGGATTATGGGTGTCAGCCACTGGGCCTGGACAGTTCCAAGTATCTTAAGCACTAAACACCCAGTTGTCTTTATACTCTTTATGAACTTAAAGAAAGCTGTCTTTCTATTCACAGTATTATTGAAGAGTAAAGAAACGTAAAAATCTCCACAAACCTTATAATCAATAAATAAGATTATCCTTTGCTCAAATTTCTGTATATTTACATGACCCGGTTGTCAAAAAAATTAGAATCTGCATCTATTTGATACCAAAAATACAAAATTAAAATTGTCTTCTATGTATCCTGCCTCAGAGCTTTACACACATAAATCTCATTTATCTACAGTACATGGAACAGAATGATTATCATTTCATTAGAAGTTTAAACAGATGCCACTGGTCATTATTTAAACAGTTTTAATAAAACCCTCACTTAAAATACAGAGTGTAACATTTTTCAGGCCACAAAAAAGTAAATCATGAGAAAGTGTCGCTTGCAATTTGAGTTTTGGTTTTCATATAAGAAACTGTTTTCCCTTTGGAAGAATAAACTACGTGATTCTCCTGTGAGCACGTCCCTTCAGGGTATTAGCTGCTTCCAGAAAATATCCTCAGTGGAACCCTTGAAGCATCCTCCGTGCACAACAGAACAGGACGTGCTGGGAGGGAATCCTCTCCTCTGTGAAAGGCCACTCTGAGAGACCGGCCGGATGAACAGGCATACAGTTTTTTAAGAAGCAGTTCACTATGAGCTTTATTAAATTGCATTCAGAATTTTTCCTCCAAACTCTGTTGAACATTCTAATGCAATATATAATGAATAGACTTTTCTATTTAAAAATGGTTAGCATTTTCATGGTCTTGTTGTTTTAGATTCTCACTTCTCTAAAATTCCCCTGACTTTATCTTTAATCCTAACCTAACCAACGTAACTGAGCTGAGTCTGATGAAGATCAATTATGTGAACAGCTTAGATAAAAATCTTCAAGAATAATGTGACACTTTCTCCGACTGTCCTTCTGAACCTCTAAGCCCATCCTAGTTTAACAGATTTGAATCTTGAATCGTCTTAAAAATCATTTCAAAATCTAGGTCTAGTCCGTAGGTTACTTTAACGGTCTAATTAATCACCTATTATGAAAGTTGCAGTATTTTGGACCTGAGGCAAAGATATAGTGTATGGTGTCTTTAATATGGTCCTTTTTCTGAGTTTGGATTTGAAAATTAAAATATAAACTGCATAGCAATAGGCGTTCTTGTGCCTCTCTTCCTCCAGCGAAGCTGGAGCCTTCTCTCCTCTCTCCTTTTCCTGCTGCTGCCCTGGCTTTGTCCCCTCCTAGCCATTGCTCCATTCCCTCCCTTCTCTAAGTAACCCTGGACTACACTGGTGCTTAGCAAGACTTCTGAAACACCCTGGAAATCACCCCAGGCCCTTCTAAGAAGGCTGGTTTAATTCAACAGTGATAGTAAAAAAAAGAATTTACTTGAAGATTATTGCTCTAGCACATCACTTAAAAGTTCTTTGCCTATGTCTCAATAATAATAGCAATGATAAAAATAACAACGTCATTGTGATACTAGGAAATGCTCTGTGCAGGTACTGTTTTAAGCTCCTGTCCGAGACTAACTTACTAAACTCTTACAACAGTGTTAGGAGATTGGTATTAGTTATTATCCCCATTTTATAGAAGACGAAACCAAGTCTCAGAGATGGTAGGTAAGAGTCAGAGGCACACAGAGAGGACGAGCAGGCGGAGGAGCGGACTCTAGTTGGGCACCCTGACCCTGGCTGGTGCGCTGCTCCTCTCCACCGGGCGCCCTGACCCTGGGTACATGCTCCTCTCCACCGGGCTCCCTGAACCTGGTTCCCTGCTCCTCTCACCGGGCTCCCTGACCCTGGCTGGCGCGCTGCTCCTCTCCACCGGGCACCCTGACCTGGTTAGCTGCTCCTCTCCACCGGGCTCCCTGACCCTGGCTGGTTCCCTGCTGCTCTCCACCGGGCGCCCTGACCCTGGTTCCCTGCTCCTCTCCACCGGGCTCCCTGACCCTGGTTCCCTGCTCCTCTCCCCTGGGCATCCTAAACCTGGTTCGCTGCTCCTCTCCACTGGGCACCCTGACCCTGGTTCCCTACTCCTCTCCACCACCAGCACCTGTGGTTGAAATCTCTCTCCATTCAGCGTTGGTCAGGAGAACACTTCTCCCTGATTAAGGCACAGATATTGAAACTCCAAGTGCCCCTGATTGAGCGGGGAATCTGCTCCCACCACCTGCTGCCTCACTCTTCACTTTACTAACTCCCTCCCCACCGCCGCTCTGACAGCTCTACGTGGGGCTCTATTTCCTCCCATCAGCGCTGCACACTCTGGTGCTCTAATTAATCCTCGGCTACACTGGTACTGAAAGGTATTTTACATCATTCCAGGCCCTACGAAGAAGGCTTTAGAAGTTTGCTTATAAAATGAGTAATAAATTCCTGACGTTTTCGCTCTAGGCCCATTCTTATCTTGACCACAGTTCCCTTTCAGTCCTTATTGCCATTTCATCCTCTGTTCTTGTCCTTCCTCTGCTGGTTGGTTGAAACGGTCTTTAATTTTTCTTTATTATTTCTAATCCACTGTTTCCAACTGACCATTTAGCATCTCTTCCGTGCTAAAGATGAATTATCTGTTAGATTCTCTTGTCCTGAAAATTCTTCTTTTGTAATGGTTTCTATCTTCTCTTTGCTATTCATTTCCTCTGCTTTTTTTTTTTTTGAGACAAGGTCTCACTGTGTCACCCTTGGTAGAGTATCCAGGCTTCACAGTTCACAGCAACCCCAAACTCTTGGGCTCAAATGATTCTCCTGCCTCAGCCTCCCAAGCAGCTGGGACTACAGGTGCATGCCACAACACCCAGCTATTTTTAGAGATGGGGTCTTGCTACAGGGTCTTGCTCTTGCTCAGGCTGGTCTCGAACCAGTGAGCTCAGGCAATCCACCCGCCTCACCCTCCCAGAGTGCTAGGATTACAGGCATTCCTTTGCTATTTTGAGGGCCAAACAGTCTTGCTTAGGCTAGAATAATACTTTCCTAACTAGTCCCCCTATTTCTATGTTTTCTGTTGTTAAGCTTACACAGCATTATTACTGTCTGGGTAACAGCATCAAAACACACACTTTGAATCTCTCTGTTCAAACATTAAAATGGCCTCCTATTTATTATAGGTGGAACTCTCAACAGGCTACCGTGTTATGCATCTACAAGGGAGCTCATTCAGGTTTTAATCTACTAGAGTCTTCAAACTTCTTAGTTTTCCATTAAACTGTGTTTTGAGCACCAATAACGGAAATGTGATTATATTACAGCTAGCCTTTCCAGCCCTCCGACCCCAACACAGACATATACCAGCAAAAATGCACCCATCGTGTTCAGGCATGTTGGTGCAGCACAGGGTTAAACAGGCTCTGCTCATGGTGGAACTTTCAAGCATCTCTAATATGCTAATGTTTATTAAGAATCTCCAAATGGGATCTCTATGGGAAAGTGTGTTTGTTTGTTTTTTCTCAATCACATTTTGACATTTCTCAGGACACCCGAGTCCCTCAGTCCTGAGTTTAGGAAATCCAGCTGTGCACGTTCCCTGCCCAGGCGTTTCCTTGGCCAAATGCCCACTCCTCAGGAAGGCCTCCCGACCAGCCCCCCTCTTTACCATCATCTTGCTTTATTTTCTTCATAATGTGCATCTCGATTGAATGTTATGTTTTCTTTCATTCTTTTTTCTCCCCCTTCTAGAATGTAAAATCCAACAAACCTGGCCTTCTATGATGTTTTTCTTTCCACCTAGGATAGTGGCTGACAGACTTAAAGAGGCTGTTTTGGGAAGGAATGCTGTGTGTATGTTCCCGTCAAAAGCCTGTCTGGCAGACATCTGCATGCCTCTCAACCCATCTACCAGAGTGCAGGTCTGAAATCAGAAGTTTCCCCCACTCTGAACTTACTCTGAGGGCCTGACTCATTCCAAGGTAATAGTTCATATTCTACTGAACATCTATAATATTAGTATCAGAACAACTAAATGTATCTTGAATAGCTAATACCTTTATAAAAAAATAGAAATGTTACCTTATTTACCCAACTATAGTACATTTGTGCTGAGGCCTAGATTGGTGCCATACTGTGATATTTCCGAGGATCTATTAGAGAGGGCATCTCATGAGACAGGGAAGTAATAAATACGTGGTGCATGGTGGGATGGATAGTCCCACTCTGTTCCCTCTAAGTGCTCAGTGTGATGTTCACGTGAGAAATCCTTAGGTGGCTCCATCCAGCAGGGGGTGGTACCCAGCACTGCTGGGAAGAAGGTAGACAGCAGGCTGCTCTATAGGGGAATCAAGGGACTTGCTTTTGGCTCTTTTATACGTGCCACTTCCTGGTTTCTACAGAGGTTGCTAAGTCTCCCCTGCAAGTAGGTGTGAGCACCAGTAACAGGAGAAAGGTCTGTCTCGGGCCTGCAATTTTGAAAAGGAATGAAAGTATCTGATCAATCATGGAGGGAGGAAATATGGACATGTGAGGGGAGCAGAGAAAAATATACCTCTTACCAGGTTGCAGGAAAGTGTTTTGTACTTCCATAGCATTTAAAAATTTATATGCTATGCTGTTTAGGGAACATGGTTCCTCACAAATTCTTTAGTGTACATCATTTCAAGATGTTTCTACACATGTTATTTCATGCATACTATGACAGAGGGAAAAATACAGAAAACTATTTATTTCGTGATATCTCTGACAGCCAAGAGATTGAAGAAATTCAATAAAACACACGTGGTGGATTCTTTCTTCTTCTAAGAAGTAGCTGTCATTGGAGGGAACCGGAATAAAAAGATACAATGAAGCCGTTTGGGGAAGAGAGGACTTTGGGATCAAGAAGGGAGAATGATGGAGCATTCTTGTATTCATATACGTTGTCTGAAATTCAGCAGAGACAGCAGAACCTCGCTGGAGTCAGGGCCCTGAATTAAGTTGATACTTCCTGCAACAAATCAATAGCCATCTGCATTTTTATGAAAGTCACTTAAACATTAATCCATCTTTAAAATCACCGTAGAAATTCTGCCTGTTACCTTTATTTGGAAATGAGATGTTCTGTGCTCAGACAGGTTAATGCATTTGCTTTCCACCCAAATGGTGTGGATTGAGACCATCTGGAGAATCTACCCTGAGCTCTTTCTTTCTTTCTTTCTTTTTTTTAAATAGAAGCCTGGGATGTTTAGTGATTGATAAATTCTGTGTACTTTAACACACTATCTATTTTTTTCCCCTGGTGGAATTTCATTTCTTTTGGAACACTTACATGATGATGTAATATACCATATATGAAACATTTCTAATGATACAAACTTATATATCTGAAACCTGTCAAGTCACATAGCTGGAGAGGTGTGATTTGGGGCCAACTTTCCTCCACCTACGTGCCTGGATCGCCTAGTGGGCCTGCTTGTTAGGGCCTGTCTCAGACCATCTTGCCGCAGCCTCGTCTGGGACCTCAACATCACAACAGCCCATTTCTCTGCACGTCAGTAAATTAACCCTCCCACAGGTGGATTCCCCAGGCTCTCCTGCTCTGAAACGCTCTGCATAAAAGGGCTGGGTTGTCAAGAACATTTGAGGAATTGGAGAATTCTGCGTGTATGTAAATGTGCTTCTTAGCAAGTCCCAAGGCGCACTAGCATAATTGAGGCTTTGAGAATTCCTGGAAAGCCACAGACTTTGGGACTGTTTCACCCATTTGTACTGACCTTGTCCCCTGGCCATCTGGTGATTCCAGTAGGCTGTTTCCTTGCACACATTTCCGTTACTTGAAACCCTTCTCACCTGGATAGCTTCATGGGTTCTTCTTTTATCCTGCGCCCCCTCCGCCTGTGTTTTTCCCCAAGGCAGGGTCTCACTCTGTCCACCAGGCTGAATTGCAATCATGTCATCATATCTCACTGCAGCCTTGGACTCCTGGGTGCAAGTGATCCTCCCGCCTCAGCCTCCCTGCTCGCTAGGTCTATAGGTGCATGCCATGGTACCTGTCTCATTTTTTTTTTCTTTTTTGTAGCAATGAAGGCCTTTTCGTTTTACCCATGTTGGTCTCTGAACTGCTGGCCTTCAGCAATCCTCCTGCCCTGGCCTTCCAGAGTGCTGAATTTACAGGTGTGTACCCCCACCCACAGTCTGCTCTCACCTTCTCAGTCTTTTCTTAAGTAGGATCTTCTCAGTGAGAACGTCCCTGATTACTATACTTAAAATTGCAAACTACCCTCTCCTTTCATTCCCTATTGACTTTCCAGCTTTACTTTTTTTGTTCTTTGTTTTTAGACAGAGTTTCACTATGTCACCATTGGTAGACTTTCTTGGCATCACAGCTCACAGCAACCTCAAACACTTGGGCTTAAGCGATTCTCTTGCCTCAGCCTCCCATGTAGCTGGGACTACAGGCGCCCTCCACAGCACCTGGCTATTTTGTTGTTGCAGTTGTCATTGTTGTTTAACAGGCCCGGGTTGGGATTGAACCTGCCAGCCTCGGTGTATGTGCTGGTGCCCTAACCGCTGAGACATGGGTGCCGAGCCCCAGCTTTACTTTTCTTGAGCACACTTACAATCATTGCCACAACAAGGTTGCATTTAGATAGAGCCTCAAATCCTCATGATGTACAATAGCAAACATTTATTTAGCTCCAAGTGAAGGGTGTGGAGACAGGAAGAAGCGACTAACACAGCCCAGTTTTACAAACTACGACACATATGTTTTAATTTTTAAAAATGTGTTTGCTCACTTCCTCCTACTAGAATATAAGCTCCATGAGGGCAGGGTTTTTATCTACTTTGTTATCCACTGTGTCCTTATCACCTAGAACAGTATCCAGCATGCATAAATGTTTATGCATAAACATAAATATTTGTTGAATGAATGAAAGAACACTGAAAATAATCCTATTTAACTCTCAAACAGCATTTTCTTTTTTTTCTTGCCTTAAACAAGTAATGTTTATTTTTTTGCAAATAATCACAACAAAAATGGGATACCATTTATATTGTTTTGTGATTTGCTTTTTATTTACTGGAAAGCTTTCTATATTGATGTGACTATACATCACATTTTCTTTATTCTAAATGTATTCATTTAATCAACCCTAATGACAGACATTTGGGCTACTTCCAGTTTTTCCTTATAAACTTGTTGTAATTAATATTCATATATAGGTATCTTTGTGTAAGTTTGTTAAATATCTATAGGGAAAGTTTCGAGCAGTGGCTCAAAGAAATATATGTAATTTTTTACTGTAGAAAATATCGTCAAAGTGTTTTCCAAAAATGATACCTCTTTTACTGTCAAACTGCAAATTGTAAAGAACCCGTTTCCCACATTCTTGCCAACTCTGGGCATCACGAAGTTTTTTAATGTTTCCAGTGTGGATATACGTGTGTGGATGTAAATGTATATATACACTTAAACATATAAATCCTTAAATGTATAAAATTAAATTTTCATTTCTTTAATTGTGAGTTATGTTTTAACATCTTAATTTATCATTTATTTACCAGGGCATTGTCTCAATTATTCTTATGCAATCCTATGAGTTGGAATGTCTTTGCATAGATTTATTTAGCATTTTTGTTTATTTTTAAAAATTACTTGTTCATCTCCCTGCATTAACTTTTATAATTCTCAAACAGCTTGTTCAGTTGCTCTCCTTGATGAGCGAAGCCAAATAGAATCTCCTTTGAAACCAAAGAATATTCCAGTATCTCATGCCTTTCTTAGTGAGAATGTAAACTCTAGGAATGAATGAAAAACAATTAGTGGTCTTTACGAATAGCAAAATCTATTAGTATTTATTTTGTCTCTTTTTATTCATCTAATGTTTAGTAAATGACTTTTGTGCCTCAGGTTTTGTACTAGACACTAGTGCAAATAAAGAACATGCCTACAGCCTGCCCCTGGGAAGTCTGAGAGGAAGAATAAGCCCGTAAATGAAAACCTTTGAGCTATAGCATGCTCTGTGGCAGGGTCACCAAACAGTTCCCAGGACCACAGAATCAGAAGTGTTCGTGTGCCTCTAGATGTCAGATAAAGCATTCTGACCCCGACTTCCGTATCTGTGTTGTCCGACAGAGTCCCTCTCATACACCATCATTTAGTCTTCTTACCCAGCTACATATTTACCTTTATTTTCTGTTCTTTCCAAATTCTACCCACCCTTCAAATCTGAGCAGCAATGGAACATTCTCTGATCAGTATGCTCACAGAGCTTTTCCCTACATTCATTTGAACCTAGCATTTATTGCCCGTATCATAGTAATGTATGCCTGAAAACATCTGTTCTACTGTTGTTTTGGTCAGTTTTTTAACTTCCCTAATGTTTGCCTTTTCACCTTTCCTAATGTCTTACGTTTTTGAAGAGCTTTGCAAAGAACAACTACCTTGAGAGAAGACATTTTGTTTCTTTCCAGAATTGCCAAAAGTAGTAAATAATAGGTACCCAGCTAATTACTTAGAAGCATGTAATGAAAATGGAAATACTTAACCTCCATTCATCACCTGGTCATGGTCAGTTCTGGGAATGCTGATCTTGGATTACCGGCCAGAGGTATAGAAATATTTCTACTTAGGACCGGTGTTTATGAGCCAGCCTTTACTGTGTTGGAAACCAGTGGCTCTTCAATATAAGGCTGATACTGCAAGTTAATATTTTTAAAAGTTCAAAGTAAACTTCCATATAAACTTCCATATAAACTTCCAATAAATTTTAAGAGGCCTTGGAAATTAAAGGAGGAAATGCCAAACTATAAACCCACAGGAAATAAAGAAATTTCTCAGTTGGCAAAAAAGATGTTGGAAAAACAAATAAAGAGGACGGCGCCTGTGGCTCATCGAGTAGGGCGCCGGGCCCATATACGGAAGGTGGCAGGTTCAAACCCGCCTCGGCCGAACTGCAAAAACAGAAAAATAGCCAGGTGTTGTGGCGGGCACCTGTAGTCCCAGCTAATTGGGAGGCTGAGGCAAGAGAATCGCCTAAGCCCGGGAGTTGGAGGTTGCTGTGAGCTGTATGACGCCACGGCACTCTACCGAGGGCGATAAAGTGAGACTCTGTCTCTACAAAAAAAAAAAAAGAAAAGAAATGAAGTAAAAGCAAAGATGTGTCACCTGCTGTTCTGTGGCTCCAGGGCAGAGTGGCTGAGCATTTATTATCTTCAATTAATTTTGCAGTTTCTGCATACCTGCGTATCCTATCTATCAGCCCCATAAAATTACCCTTGGGAATCATATGGCCTAATGTGGTGCTCAATCCTTGAGTCCTTTAGCTCAAGAATTACCTAAACCTTACGTTTGATTTGGATGCTTGTGAAAAAGTCAAAAAGGGCTCATCCAATATTCTAATATTTACTGGTAAAAAACTATGCTACAAGTAATAAAAGTGACATAAGAGGACAATTATTGCTTTGCTCATAGTTCTAATAATTCATGACAATCCACTTAGCTCCTATTAAATCCTGTGTCCCCCTTGTCGTGTCTTTAGACCCGTATAAGGCTGTGGCAGTCCCACATCCTCTTTCTCTATCTGCCTCCTCCTCACCTCTCATTCCTGTTCTCTCATGGTAGTAAGGGCTGCTCTTTTAGCTGACAGACAGCCTTACCAACCCACATCCCAGTTCACATGCACCCGTTTGGCAGGTGCTGCATGAGTCACATGTCTTTTAGTCTCAGCCTCCTGGAATGAGGTCACTGGAGAGCTCAGACCTGCACATGTGAGATCAATTCTGCCAGGCTCAGGGCGAGCTCACAAAGATGCCCGACCCAGGCCTGAGCAGCAGCAATGACTTCTTTACCTCCTGAACTGGTATCGTCAGCAGACACGAGCAAGCGCTTGCCTATACCAGAGCGCATAGGGGTTTTTCCTGCAGTGTGCTATTTTTGTCAAATCCTATTAAAAATCCTATTTTGCCAAATCCTGTCTTTCATTCTCACATTTCCCCCTTTTATTGCTTTATATGTAGATATTACAAGGAAAAATATGAAATTATTTGCTCATACGAAAATCATTCTATTTTACGAAATTATAACTAAAATGAAGATAAGTAATAGGAAGACATTTTCAACAGAAAGAATTTCTATCAATGTGTAAGAAAAAGAGATTCATCCCCCCTTTTTAGGACAAAAGATATGAATTCATAAAATTAGAAATGCAAATTCTGTTTATTTTGCTTAAAAATGTTTTCCAGCTTCCTGAGGTATATTAACAAATAAAAATTGTATGACTATATGTGAATGTAAATATAAATTACACAACATGGGGATTTGCTATATTGTGAAGGGAGTAACTCAATCAGCCTACTGAACGTAGTCGTCACCCCCATAGTTACTGTTTCTTTCATGTGTGGTGAAAGAACATGAGAACACTTAGGGTCCCCTCTCCCAGCAAATTTCACACAGATGATACAATATTGTTAACTATTGTCACTGTGCTATCCTCTCGATGCCCAGAATTTCTCCGTCTTGGAACTGAAGGTTTGTACCTTTTGACTCATCTCTTCCCATGTCTGCCACCCTCAGTCTTTGGTGACCATGCCCTCTATTCTCTGGTTCTGAGTTTGATTTGTTAAAAGTCCACACATGTGTGAGATCACACAGTATGTTTTTTTCCTGTGTTTGGTTTATGTCACTTAGTACAATATTCCCTGCTTCATTTATTTTGCTGCCAATGGTAGAGTTTCCTTACTTTTAAAGGTTGAATAGTATTCCCTTGTGTGTGTGTGTATAGATGTGTGTGTGTGTGTGTGTGTGTCATGGTTTTCATCCATTCATCTGTTAATGGACACATAGGTCATTTTCATATCTTAGTTATTGTCAATAATGCTGCAATGAACATGGCAGGGCAAATACATCTTTGAGGTACTGACGTCATTTCCTTTGGATATAGACCCAGGAGTGGAAGTGCTGGATCATGTGGTAGTTACAGTTTTAGTTTTTTGAGGAACCTCCACACTGATTTTATAATAGCTGTTCTAATTTACATTCTCACCCTCTTTACAGTGTACAAGGGTTCCCTTTTGCAGAGCATTTTTATACTATATTTTCCTTCCATTACTCTCTGATAAAACTTTGTCTGAAACACTCAGTTTTGATATAATGGGGACAGAATAGAAAGGGACACACAACTGTGGCCAGTGCCTCATTGCCACGGCCTCGGCTTCCTCCCTCTCCGCCTCGGCCTCTCTTTCCTCCAACTCTTCTTTCTCTCCCACTCCCTCACGCCCTCTCTTCTAAATGTTGAAAATGGGAGGTGATTAGTCACCAAAGAAGTGTAGAAATTTGTTTCCATTTTACCTCTAACATAATATTAAGGTACATACAGAAATTTCTCTTCTGGAGACTCTCTGGCCAGTGGTCAGGACTTCCTTCCGTGCACACTGTCTTCCTGCCTGATTACTTTTGGTCCTTTGCACCTCCAAGTTTCTGGCACAAGCCATTGAAGGGAATTAAAAGAAAATATGCTCA
The DNA here is from genome assembly GCA_963574655.1 of Perodicticus potto. Lineage (NCBI taxonomy): Eukaryota > Metazoa > Chordata > Mammalia > Primates > Lorisidae > Perodicticus > Perodicticus potto. The sequence goes on from CAUYRH010053466.1 coordinate 13,348, forward strand.
ATTTAATTTGATAGGAATATTTGTATTGTGTAGAGGGAGGAGTCACATGTGACATATATGACTTTTGCCTTTCACAGATTTGTTTTAACATTTTATTAATAACACAGGGCAGAAACTGACTAGGTAAAGGCCTTTGGTCACTTTGGATAATCACAAAAGCTCGGGATTCCTCGGGAGAGGGAATATTGTAGTGGGACAAAGTGGGTATGTGTCTAGGAACTGGACTCTTGAGACCACTGTCTGTCACAGTTTGATACAGTCTGCCCGATAGATCATATCCCCGCCAAACACAGTTTGAATACCATAGATTATTACTCCTTAAATGTGAGTTTTCTAACAGCTACTTAATACCCAGCTTTGTGAAGAGAAGCAAATTTAGGAATAAATTCGGAACAAATTTTCCCGAAAAAAAATTTTTCTCCGAAAAAGATAATTTGTTGCCCAATTGAGAGTTTCTTCCCTTCAGTCAGAATTCATAAATAATAACTTCTTCATCTCGCTTTTATGCAAGCCTTTGTTGGAAAAGTTTCTAAATTGGAGAGAAAAGTGAGAAGACTGTCAGGAAAAATTTCTTTTCTCAAAGAATTTATGATGCTTTCTTCATAACGTTGTATGCTTTCAACTAACAAGAAAATGCCATAATTTATCTTTCACCTGAGGATGGGGGTATGCTTAATTAACGATGATTAAGCTTCATGTCTCATAAATTTTATGCTTAATTTAGAGGGAAGCACATAGATAAATCCAAGTAATATACACCACAGACTGGATACCACCTAAACCAGGGAGGATGGCAGCTCTTCTGGGCTGCGTGAACAGGACAGCTGCCAACTTCTCTAAAATTAGCTTCTGTGCTTTGGGGGAGCAAAAGAATGTTCTGGGAAAATTTGAGAGGAATTAAACAACAATGACGGAAGCCTTTTAAGAAAGAGGCTTATGAGTCTCTTGGGAAAACAATATTTTAAAAAGTGCAAACTGTAAAATGGCAGACAAAAACTGAGAGGAAATGCCAGAAACGTTTCTTGTCTGACTCCTCACCCGCCCTCTGTGAGATTAACACTACTTCATTCCCTTGTCTGAGACCCCTTTGAAAATGAGAGTAGGGACAGAAGGACCAGCCTGAAAGTGGTGATTTTCTTGAAGATACAGAAGACAAAGTCATGTCTAAAATTAACTATCTGTAATCGCTGCTTTGATTACAAATTAGAAAGCAATCATTTAAAAATCATTTTGCTGATAAATCTATTTTTTGTTTCTCTTTAAAATACATGATTAAAAATAATTCTCTTTAAATGTCTACATTTACAGTCTACAAAGACTGTTGAAGTGTCTTGGAATATCTAAAGGCTTCCAGCTGCTTTTTTAATTAAAAAAAATTTGTTTTTCTTAAAGGGAATTTCCAGCCTGTTGGCAGCAATGGGGTAGAAATTTTCTGTTTTTTCCCTTTGTTTCTGTTTCTATTTTTGGCTTTCACAATGTATTATGTGATATGTGATTTGCTCTGGAGGGACAATAAAATGCTTTCATTTGGCATTGTTTTTTACTATGTCATGTGCTGTTAACAGGTCACAAGAGTTAACCCAGTGTTGGTCACAAGAGTTAACCCAGTGTTGTCAACCCAGTGTTGCTGACCTTCAGGAGTTAACTCATGTTTGCCCTTGCATTAGCTATTTTAATTTTTAAAGCACAGGATTATGTAAGATATTGTAAAAGCTTTCTTGACGTATTAGTGGGATAAGAGCCAATGAGATGGAATAGCTTCTGTATAAAATTGCCAATCAACAATGTGTTAATTTAAAAAAACACAATTTCACATTACTTTGAAGTTGTCAAATTTAGTGGAGAATGATACATTAAGATACAGCATCCCCCCAAAGCCTCATGACATTGGTCATGACAATGATTTCTTGGATATGACACCAAAAGCATAGGCAACAAACAGGAAACTTAACAAGGGGAACTTCATCAAACTAAAAACTTTCTGTGCAGTGAAGGAAACAATCAACAATTGGTAAGGCAACCTCTGGAATAAAAGAAAAGATTTTCCAACCATATATCTGATAGAGGTTAATATACAAGCGTACAAGAAATTCCTGCAACCAAACAACAAAAAGCCAAATAAGCTAATTAAAAAATGACTAAAGGGCTTGAGTAGACACTTTTCTAAAGAAGACATATGCATGGCCAACAATCACAGGAAAATGTGCTCATGCTCACTAATAATCAGGGAAATGCAAATCCAAACCACGAGATAGCACCCCCTCCACCTGTTAGGATGTCCATTATCAACCTCAACAGCAAGAAAGGGGTAAGCGCTAGAGATATGTGGAAAAATTGGATCCTTTATGCGCTATTGGTGAGAATGTAAAACGGTGCAGATGCTATGAGAAACAGTAAGAAGGGTCCTCAAAAATTTAAAAATAGAATTACCGCATCGTTCAGAAATATAACTTCTGGTATTTAGCCCAAAGAATTGAGGTTAGGATCTTGAAGAAATACGATATTTGCACTTGCATGTTCATTGCGGCAGTATTAACAACAGACAAGATATGGAAATGACCTAAGTGTTGTTTACATTGTTTCAGAATGGATAAAGAAAATGTGGCATATACATAAAATGGAATATTAGTCAGCCTTGAAAAGGAAAGAAATCCTGTCATACACAATAACATGGGAGCCAGTCATGGAAGGACAGATATTTTATGATTTCACTTATGTGGGGGGTCTCAAAAATAGGAAAACTCATGGGAGGAAGAGAGAAAATGGTAGTTGTCAGGGAGTAGGGGGAGTGGGAAGTGGGAAGTTGTCATTCAATGAGTATAAAGTTTCCATTATGCAAGGTGGGTAAATTCTGGAGGTCTGCTATACAGCTTTGTGCCATCATTAGCAATATGATACACTTAAAAACAAATAAACAAAAAATGGCAGATTTCATGTTAAGTATTTTTACTACAATTAAAAAAAATTTTAACTTTAAAATTCACTATCCAAATGTATGAGTGGAATAAATTAGCTTACAATTACAGTCATGTATATACTATGTGACTCTTTCATATATTATTTGACGAGTCTCACAAAGTGCATTTTTTTTGATTTTACATGTAAAACTATTGCATTTTACCTTTTACCGAAAATGTAAAAAGGTCTGATAAAACATATCTGAGAATTCTTAAAAAAAGAGAGAAAAAGATACAACTTTCCTTTGCTGAATTAGAAAATTATAACTAGAAGGAATGTGTAGTATTTTACCAAAAGGTATCATATTGAGAGTTACATGTTAGATGTCTTGCCCTTTTAAACTTGGTGCCCAGCAAAGGAAGGTATAAAAAAAAATTTCCAGGTTTCTGGAAGTGGCATATAGAAAACAAAGGAATAGTATGACTTAGTAAATTGTCTCTAATCTCAGTGCTAAAACCCTGAGTAGCAAACCTGTAGACTGAAGTTAGTATTGCATACTAAAGATTAAATAAAAGTTTCTCATAATCCTCCACCACCTTAGAGTACCAAAAGTATCTTTCTCCAGCCCAATTTCCTTCATAGAGAATCTGAAAATTCTATAACCTTGATCTTTTGGCTGAAGATGGCTGTGTGAGCAATCAACCCTAGACACAAGTGGATGCGTTAGATTGTCTTGCTTGCAAATTTTGAAATAAAATAATTGAGAGAATGAATCAGTAATCTGTGGAGAACCAAACTGGAGCATTATACATTTCCTCAGATTACAGCTGTCACTTTGGATCAACATAGATGCTGAAAAAAGGAGAGGGTCCACAGAAGAGAAAATGCACCAGGAAAAGGAGAGATAAGAGAAGGTACGACTGGAGAGAAAGACAGAAAATTACTGCTCGCAAGATCTTATTTTTCTATGGGGATTTAGAAACTGCTCTAAACTGGGTGAGGGGTGGGATATTCTGTGGGCTGAGAATAGATCCCAGAGATCTGTGCATGTCCTAATCTCCTGACCCTGTAATACTACTTTATTTGGAAAAAAAGTTTTTGTAGGTTTATTGAGGATTTTGAGTTAAGAAGATTAAACAAGCGGAGCCTAAATGCCATCACAATTGTTTTTGTGAGAAAGAGGCAGGAGGAGAGTCAACTCAGGCACAGAGAAGGAGGCAATGAGATTGGAGGCAGACATGGGAGTGGTGGGGCCACAGGCAAGGAATCGGCAGGTGTGAGAAACTGGACGGGTTAAGGAGCAGATCCACCGCCAGAGTCTCCCGACTGTGACTTTGATGACTTTGATTTTGACTGAAATCCATGAAACTGATCTCAGACTTCTGGCTTTCAGACCTTACAGAAGATAATTTCTATTGGTTTTAACCACCATGTTTGTGGTAACTGGTTAGAGCATCTGTGGAAAACTAATACAACATTTTTACCATTGTGAAATAAAAGGTAGTTTCTACTCCAATGAAGTTCAAAATCAATCAGATTGAGAAAACAAGCACCCAATTAATAAAAAAGTAATAAGTTGTTTATTAGAGGGATTAAGTGACAATGGGCTATGACTCCACAGAACAAACATACAATTATTTCTAGTGAGTTCTAAGATGTTGTGGTAGAGATGGCATTAAAGCTGGGCCCTGAAGTCAAATACAATTAGTTTAAATTAAACTGTTTTAAAATTTCAGGGGACAAAGCCCACAGGCACACAATTAACACATTACATATCCCCAGACTCTGTTCAAATGAAAATAGAGTGTTAGAAACAGAGATCAGAATTAAAATGAAATATGCCTTGCTTGATGTTGGACAGGCCTGAAGGCAATTATCACTGTGTCCAATGATAAAAGTATAAACTTCTGTCAAACCTCTCTATTTGCAAAAAACCCTAACACAAATTCTCAAAATGTACAGAACAAATCAAAAGTCAGATTTTTTAAAAATTGATTTTAGTTTGTTTTTTTTTTCCCTCCAAACTGCCATTATTAAATGTGAAAATGACTTTTCCTACCCCATGTGTTTTGTATTATTTCAATTTTTTCTCGTGGCTATTTAAATGCTTAGTTTTTACAGAAAAAGGAAAAAGGCTGTATGTTTATTAAGAGTAAAATCAGATACAAATGACCTCATTAGTATAGGAGGCATTGAATTCAGATTAGCAATAAATTAAAATGCATTGCTTTCTTATCTCGAGGCTGAGAAACTCCTCTTAGTTGAAATGCTGGGATTGAAAATTCTGTAAGGGGTGAGTGCGCACGGCGTTACAGGCATGGGCGTGGAGTGCTCCCTGCCTGCTGTGCTCCGGGTGCTTGCTGATCCATTTGTCAGCTAAATCCCTAGTATATTAAGTTGGTGCTTTCCAGAAAGGACTCACTAAGTAATATGTTTAGATTGAAAAGTACCAACATAGCATTATGTGTGGAAATTCCCAACAATTCTGTGACAAGTTTGGGTTGAGTAAGATAAAAAGATGTTTAAGTCCAAATTCCTGAGAAACTATTACCACAAAACAAAAACAAAAACAAAAAAAACACTGCCCCAAAATAAAAAGAAAATACAGGATATTAGTTCTAATAGATACTATAAGCTTATCAACATTCAGTTCTTTTTTCTTGTGGAGCATGGCGGGAACTATCCTTCCCAACTCCCTTGCAATTATGTGTGGCCCTTGCCTTGTTCCTGTTCCTGAAAAGTGAACAGAGAAGTCTCTGCAGAATTTCTGGTACTACTATTGCTGTCCTGTACATTTTCCACAGTGGAGTGTCCATCAGTTGGAGTCTATACAGGGTAAAGCAAAGTGCAATTGTATGAAATATTCCAAGTTGACAAGGCATGTGGCTTTGTTGTGTTAAGACACTTAGATATGAAAGGTAAATTGTTATTGCAGCATTGTGAAAGTGAGCCTAATACACCAGCTATCCAAAGAAATAAACACATGAATACAAATTTAGGCTTTGAAAAAAACTGGAAAGAAATCATTGAACTTTAAGTAGTATTGCTTAGCATATTTTTCAGCTTTATGTTTATTTTCATACATATACGTATTAATCTTACAAATGGACAAAGCACATTTTGAAAAGTCATTGTCTGGAAAATCCTCCTGAGCACGTGTAAAGGCAATGACCTTTGCGCTTAGACAAGTGGATTCCCTCTTGCAGTCACATTTCTAGGTGTTTGCCTTACATTTACATCTAAAGGTAATCTGGCTTTTATCCATTGTCAAATCTCAGATTTCCTATTGGTGGCCTTCTTCAGGTGGTTCCCTTAACTGGTTTCCATTTTTCCTTCAAACGAATGTTACTTCCTGGCCATTTTGACACTCAGGTAATTCCATTAGCTCTACAGCAATGTTTTATATGCAGAACAGAGGAAATTGTCACAACTAGTTTTCTTTTAATTTTTTAAAATTAATTAATTTATTTTTTAAATCATAGCTGTGTACACTAGTGCATTCCTGGGGTACAATGTGCTGGCTGCATATACAATCTGAAATATTTTCATCCAACTGTTTGACAGAAACTAGTTTTTGAAGCTTGCCTTGATCCTCCTCATGATCTTGTTCTAAGTCATGGGAAATCCCTCTGGGCACCCTCTAGGAAACCTGGCATCAGCTTAAGCTTTGGTACTTTCTTAGAAGCAGCAATTCTACTTTTAGAGTAGGAATAATTCGGAGCGTGTGAGTATTTGTACATCTGTGCCTAGATGTGTGTAACGGGGAAACATCTTAGATTTTGTGTACTAATAAAATTCCAATACTCCCTTCGTAGTTGAAAAATACTATGGATTACCCCTCCATCCTTAACTCATCATTTCTACCTTTTATTTAGGTTAAGAGAGGGAGTCAATTGCATTAAAAATAAGTCTTAATTTGTAAACATATAAAATGAAGCAGACATTGAGGTAGCTACCATTAGTGTCTGAAAACTATAAGTACTTCCTCCAAATTAACAAAAAAGACACCTCAGTACAAAATTGGTAAAGGACATGAACAAGCCATTTGCAAAGGAGACCAGAATGCCCTTTATACATTTTAAAAGAGGTTCAATTCCATTTGTAATTAGAAGAATGGAACAAGTAAGTACCTTTTTGTAGCCATCAAATGAGACATAATTATAACATCTATTTATGCTTAGTATATGAAAAAGTGAACTCTACTATGTTGTTATTGTGAACTTTAGTATAATCAATTTAATGAAAAATTGATTGTGTTGACCTCAAAAAAGATATCTTGAAATCCTTACCCCAAGCACCTCAGAATATGGCCTTTTTTGGAAATATGGTCAGTGCAGATGTAATTGATTAAGATGAGGTCAGACTTTAGTAGGGTAGGCCTAGGATACAAGAAGAAGGTGGTGATGTGATGACCCTGGGATGCCATATGTAACTGGTGGCAAAGACGGAGTGATGCTATCAGGAGCACAACGTGTCTGGGGCCACCAGAAGCAGAAAGGGGCTAGAAAGGATTCTCCCCTGGAGGCTTTGTGGAAACAAAGGCCCTGCCAACATCTTGACTTAGGAATCTGGGCTTCCCAAACTAGGAGACAATGCATTTCTGTCACCATGAATAACCCAGTTAGAGGCTCGGTGCCTGTGGCTCAACGGGCTAAGGCGCTAGCCACATACACTTGAGCTGGAGGGTTCGAATCCAGCCCGGGCCCGCCAAACAACAATGACAGCTGCAACCAAAAAAATGGCCGGGCGTTGTGGCGGGCGCCTGTAGTCCTAGCTACTTGGGAGGCAGAGGCAAGGGACTCGCTTGAGCCCAGGAATTGGAGGTTGCTGCGAGCTGTGATGCCATGGCACTTTATCCAGGGTGACAGCTTGAGGCTCTGTCTCAAAAAAAGAAAAAAAAAAGGAAAAGGAAGATTAGTAGGACAGATCATGGGCCTGTTGTTAAGGTTG
>CAUYRH010053469.1:0-11628 GCA_963574655.1 Perodicticus potto
TGGCAAAATGGGTCTGTTTCATGTAGACAGAAATGCAGAAAATATAATCACTATGTATGTATGTATTGAATTTTAGATTCTATATAAAATGATAGGAGAAAAATTAATATATCTAATACTAATATAATAAACTATAAATAACTGAAAAATACTTTGGTGTTTCTTTCTAGTCTCAGCTTGTACTCACATGGCAGTCCTAGAGATTTTGAAACTCTAGATACCTAATATTCGCTTTTCATATTTTCCCGTTAGAGCACTGATCTTAGAGTTGTTTTGTTATTAATGGTGCTTGGAGAATGGTACAGACAGAACCCTGGTGCTCTGGTAACATCTTGCTGCTTTGTCATCTGGGTTACAGCATTTCACAAAACAAACGTTTACTGGCCCCTGTAATAGTCACTGGGGATACAAAGAAAAGTCAGAGCTGCATGTGGAAGGTAGCGGGTGGCAGCCGTCTGCCCAGCTCCCGGTCATTAAGGCCATGGTGCGTCCTCCTCGTTCTGACTGCTGGGCCCTTCGTGGGCCCCTGGCTGTCTTCTGCCCACCTCTCATGCTTACTGAAGGCACCCGAGCTTCCCGGTTCGGGTTGCCCTGCCCCTCTGGGGAAACGCAGACATCCTCTGCTGCACCTCACGGCCGGATACAGACGCTGTGTTTTGTCCTGTGCTGCTGCTGTACCCCAGTCAGAACCCATCAGCATCACCACTGCCTTCCAGGTTCCAGAGAGGAAGTGGGGTGCAAATTCTCGCTGCCACCTGAGTGTGGCTTGAGGATGAGCAGGGAATGGGTGACGGGCCCCCATTTCTTACTTTCATGTCCAGTCTGTAAGTGGGTGTAGGAATGGGAGTGGCCGGAGAGAGTGACTCTTCATCTCTTTGCTCTAGAATCTAGAAGGTATAAATATCAACTTTTTTTTTTTTTTTTTGAGACAGGGTCTCCGTCTGTTGCCTTGGCTAGAGTGCAGTGGTGTGATCATACACAGAGCTCATAGCAACCTCAAACTCTGGGCTCAGGTGATCCTCTTGCCTCAGCCACCTGACCCACTACCACACCTGGCTAATTTTTCTATTTTTTGTAGAGATGGGCTCTTGCTCTTGTTCAGGCTGGTGTCAAACTCTTGACCTTAAGCGATCCTCCTATTTTGGCTTCCAAGAGTGCCAGGATTACAGGAATGAGCCACTGGGCCTGGCCAAATACTGACTTTTGAACTCAAAATGTTCAGGCTCTTTGAATCTAAAAACATCTGTCTCCCATGGTCATCGGCTTCATAAATTTGCTATGAATCTCGCAAGTTTATTTTGATGCTCAAGTCTGTACAACGGAACTTCTGTTCTGTGTTTATTTTGTTGGTAATAGCCCTATGTTGAGGGAAGTCCATATAAAAAGCCTTCTTTCTTAGTGGAGGAAGTATAGAGATGAAGGAAATTTTAAGAAGAACAAGGTATACCTCTGAGTGTATCAAAATATTATCTTATTAGACATGTATGCATGAAATTTCAAGGCTTTGTGCTAAAAACTATGATCAACGCATGAAATGTTAGGAAAACACAGGATCATAGTTTCCTGGGATTTTCAGAAAGGAGATAGCTTTTGCACTGAGATGAATATGAATTGTTCTGGAGGAAGGTGTGGGAAGGCATTCCTAGCAAAGGGAACAGCACGAGCAAAGACAAAGAGGTTCAAAAAAGCCTGATGTGTTAGGGGAACAGCCAGCAGTTTTGTTTTTTTTTGTTGTTGTTGTTGGTTTGTTTTTTTTTTTGAGACAAAGTTTCGCTTTGTTGCCCTTGGTAGAGTGTTATCGCATCACAGCTCACAGCATCCTCAAACTCTTGGGCTCAAGCAATTCTCTTGCCTCAGCCTCTCAAGTAGCTGGGACCACAGGTGCCCGCCACTGACAATCAGCTATTTTTTTTGGAGATGGAGTCTCCGTCTTGCTCAGGCTGGTCTCGAATCAGTGAGCTCAGGCAATCCACCCACCTTGGCTTCCCAGAGTGTTAGGATTACAGGCATGAGCCACCGCACCCAGTTCCAGCCAGTACTTTTATGTGGTTGGGATACTGTGGACATGAAGACAGAGTGGGGAACATGTCGCAAATTATTTCTCCAAAGAATGAATGAATGAATAAAACATAGTATTAGACAAATAACTGTAGGCAAATGGGCCACTTGTAGATGGTTTTGTATGTTCTGTTAGAGCAGTGACACCAGCATATTGGTTGGAACTGGATGGACCTCTGCAAATCACCTGACCAACCTTTCTCATTTGGGAAAGTGGCCCATAGGAATTAGGTGACTTGCCCAAGGTTGCTCAGTAGTTGGTGGCAGAAACAGATTCACTGACTCCAACTTCATGACTTTTCAAGCAACACTGAAGTATGTCCAATAAAGATTCATTTCAGTCCTTTCTTGATGTGGCCTAGGCTGGCCCTGGGACAGGGTAGAGAAGTACCTCCACATCCCAGATTCCCACATACATCCATTGTGGTGCTCTGGAGTCTGGGGCCCTAGTTAGTTATGGCGTCCCTCTGTTAGCTGTCATTCAGGAAGTCGCACCCCTTCTCCTGCTCACCAGGTGGCACACCAGCCCCGTTTGTTCCAGGATTCCTTAAAATACTTCCAAAGGAAATAAGTGGCTACTCTACGGGGGAATCTATTTTCTTTGGTGACTTGAGACACCGCGGAGGCAGAGTGAGCAGACTGAGTCCCTCTGTTCTGCTCTGAGCTCTTAGGGAGCACCCTTGCTTTGCCTGCAGGAGAAATGGCTTAAGATGAGCATTCAGGTGTTTCAATACAGTGTTGTCGTTGTACTGTGTGGAGAGAGAAACCTTTCTTTCCACATGAAAACTTGAAAGCATATGGCCTTTCCTTTCTTTTTCTTTTCTTTTTTTTTTTTCTAGACAGTGTCTCACTTTGTCACCATCTGTAGAGTGCTGTAGCGTCATAGCTCACAGCAACCTCAACCTCTTGGGCTCAAAGCAACACATGGCCTTTTCTTTTGACATCCAGTTTTTATTTATGAAGGTTTGGCTGAGAAAAAAAAATTCTTGCTCTTTTCCTTTCTTTCTCTTCCTCCCTTCCTCCCTGCCCCTCACATTTGGATAAAAGTCCCAGGTATTTATAAAGTTCTTGGTGAGAAATTTCATTTGTATTTACAGTGAGGAAAATATGAAGTTGGTTTTTCTTTTTTTTTCTTCTCCTAATAAAAGAAGAGGTAAAAAAATGTATTTAATATGTAGACTGCTCTTGGCTTGGAATCTTAGTTCTATCCTTTTCTGGTTGTATACATTTAAGCAAATTAGTCTTTCTGAGACTTAGCTTCCTCATATGTTAAATGGTCTGTCTATTTTAAATACAGGTATAAAGTCACTGAAATTAAGAAATATAAATGACTTAACAATAGTAACTAGGAAGTAACTTATAGTTGTTCTTCCAAGAGGCACAGAACTCATGTTTCCCATTTTGCTTGGCCCAAAATAACTCAGAACAACTTTCTGTCCAAACACAATAGCTACCTTATTTCTCACGGTTATCAGATTTATTTTCGCTATTTAATTTCTACATACACATGTATTAATATACTATAGATAGTATAAGTGCGTCTTAGTATACAGATCCTTTGTTTAAACCATCTTTTTGTTTGTGAAAAGTTAAGGAAGCTATTGATTCAAATCTTTCGTGACCTATTTCAGCGGTATAAATTGGAAGAAAAACACTTTCAATTCAATAAGTTTCAGGAGTGATACTGCTTAACTGGATGAGTACGTGCTTTCAAAAGTCTGCCCTGGTGCACAGACAGCTACTTACTAGGTACTGATTTGGAGAATTTTGCACAGTAGAAGAAAATATTTTGAAACTAGGATGAAAATAAAATGACCACAATTTGAGCATTGAGATATTCTTTTTTTTTTTTTGGGACAGAGCCTCAAGCTGTCACCCTGGATAGAGTACCGTGGCATCACAGCTCACAGCAACCTCCAATTCCTGGGCTCAAGTGAGTCTCTTGCCTCCACCTCCCAAGTAGCTGGGACTACAAGCGCCCGCTACAACGCCCGGCCATTTTTTGATTGCAGCCGTCATTGTTGTTTGGCGGGCCCGGCTGGATTTGAACCCGCCAGCTCAGGTGTATGTGGCTGGTGCCTTAGCCCATTGAGCCACAGGCGCCGAGCCGCATTGAGATATTCTTGCCGGAAAAATGTTTAATTCTCTCTTTAAACTATACAGACATCATAGTGATTACAGAGCGCATGGCATAATGATTTAAGTTTGTGGCCACAGATTCTGGGGTAAAATAGAAGTACAGATGATTTGGGGCAAGTTAGCCAACTTCTTTGTGTCTCCCTTTCCTCATTTGTAAAATAAGATTTATAATAGTTATCTACTTTATAGAGTAATTGAGAGGATAGAATAATATCTATAAGGACTTAGAATAATACCTGGCATGGGAAGTGTATTGTTTAATGTACCATTAAAAAAGAGGGAAGCCATCCATGATCCTACCGTGATAGCATCATTTTAAATATTTTGCTTTCTCTTCTACTTTTTTGCCTCAGATACATACTTCAAAAGTTTGTAACTGTAACATATGTGTAATTTGTATTGAGTAATTTTAAACTTATTACATCTTATTTATTTCCCCTGTTTCCATAGAGTGTTCACAGTGATTTTTAGTAGCTACATAATTCTTCCAAGTTGATGAACCAGAATTTACTTAGTTATTCCTTTATTTTTGCACCTTATTCATACACTAAATAACGTTTGTAGCTAGTTTAAGTACTTTTTACTGTGAACTATGTAACACATATTCAAGAGATTATGTCTTTATACCATGTGGGTTTGGCTTGCATGTTAACCATCTCTCTGTGTGTTTCTCTCTAGTCTATTTTGGAAAAGTTCCTTAATCTCTCTAAGTTTTAGTTTTCTCAACTATAAAATGGGATAATAATAATGTCTACCACAAGGATTGGGAACTTGCAAAAGAAACGATAGACATCAGGCGTTTAGAGCAGTTTCCAGCTCCAACTAGCTCTTACTAGTCTCACCTGTTCTGCAGGCCCCGAGGATCAATGCTCCTACCTTTAAATTCTTGTTTTCAAAGTCAAGTTAACCAATGCACTAGGCAAACATGGATTTATGAGTTGTTCTGGGTTGTGGCTGTGACACAATTCAGAGACTTCTGACTCCACAGGCTTACCTCTGCGGTTTCCTTACGTGCTATCTATAGGTGACACACTGCAGCCCTCCGTCTGGCCTGAGGGTAGGACAACACCAGAAGCCCTGTAACCATTTCCCACAACCACATTCTCATGGCTTTGACCTGAAACCAGCTCTGGGAGGCACAACTCGGATGGGCTGTGTGTGCTGAATGTTGGAGTGGGATCTGAGGGTGACCGTTCTCCTCAGAAAGGGTGCTGTGCTCCTGGAAGAGTGTTTAGTATTCTCAAGATACTAATCCATGAGGCGAGAGTTCCCCGTGGTTTTAGGAATCTGCTGATTCCACATTCCTGGCCTTCTTTAACATGTAAGAGAAAAAACCCAGATTTCCCACAGACCACTTGTCAAATGCCTGATTGCTTCTGCGGTCACCTCAAACCCCAAATGGGATCCATTAAGAAAGCAAGGTTCGTGGCTGCCTCTGGGTGTTGGTGTGTGTGCGTATGATGCCAGACCTTGGCTGCTATACGTGAAAATATGTGGGACATAGAATAAAGTATAAAAATCCCTAAGTCTCCTTTTTGTATCTATGTTGCTTAGCTATGTGAGATCTATTAAGTACGATTATTTGATTTTTTTTTTTTTTTAATACATAGTCTCACTCTATTGCCTGGGCTAGAACGCTATGGTGTCAAACTAGCTCACCAAAAACTCCAACTCCTGAGCTCAAGCAATCCTCTGGCCTCAGCTTCACAAGTAGCTGGGACTATAGGCATACACCACCTTGCCTGGCTCATTCTTCTATTTCTTTCTTTCTTTTTTTTTTTTTTTTAGAAACAGAGTCTCACTTTGTCATCCTTGGTAGAGTGCTGGGGTGTCACAGCTCACAGCAATCTCCAGATCTTGGGCTTACCTGATTCTCTTGCCTTAGCCTCCTGAGTAGCTGGGACTACAGGCACCCTTCACAATGCCTGGCTATTTTTTTCCTGCAGTTTGGCCAGGGTTGGGTTCAAACCCATCACCCTTGGCGTATGGGGCCAGTGCCCTACTCACTGAGCCACAGGTGCTGCCCTTCTTCTTCTATTTTTTAATAGAGACAAGGTCTTCCTATGTTGTTCAAGTTGGTATTGAACTTCTGACCTCAATTGATGCTCCCTGCCTTGGCCTCCAAAAGTGCTAGGATTACAAGTGTGAGTCATTGTGCCAAACCAATTACTTGATTTTACGAATTTGGATGAATTGCAATTCTTGTCATATGAAAGTGAGTTTTACTGGGTAAAGCAATGATGTAACTATTGCTCCTGTGTGGTAGGTGAGTAACAAGGACTTCCCCATTATTCTCATTAGTACTGGAATGTCTTTGTGATGAAAGCTAATATCTGTTAGATGACTACAATAGAATAAATACTTGTACCTTTACATGCATTCCCTTATTTAATCATCATGGTAGTCTAGCAGGTAGGAAATATGAAATTGTCTCATTGTACAGATGATAAAGTTAGGGCACAGATCGAGTTAGTTCTTTCTTACTGTTGTAATAGTCATATGAGGGTAGACTCCTGCATTTTATAACCAAGCTCCACTGTGTCTTTGTGGGAGACGCACCGCAGATCGCTTGCCTATCCTGGAGTCTCTGACCCATGGACTCTTCTTGGAGGATCATTCTTTCTGAGGGTGAGCAGGGAGAGCATGTTAATTTCATACAATTAGTCATATTATTATGGAGTTTGAAGCTTTAGGGAAAGCTCACTAGAATGTCACCAATATACCCTTGGGTTTTCCAGGTTCCACAAATACATCATGGCCCTCATCTTTCTTGTCTGTAGAATGTCCAGTTTTTTACTAGGCTCTCTGCATGAGGATTTTGTGCAAAACTCTAAAGAACATTCTCGTTTTCCTCAAATATTTCCTGAAATTGTTTGCCCGCATGGCCAACTAGCTGGTTTGGGGAATCAAAACCTTACAGGCAGAGCCCGGGTGATTTTCACCAGGCTCTGCAGTTTCTAAGGCTGGGACACAGACGTCTATGTGGCTTGGCTTCCACCTGTTCTCTGTGGATGCTAACACTGGGGAAGCCACATGCTATGTGAGAAGCACAACCACCCTCACAACACCATGCTGGAAAGGCAGTGTGAGGGTACCCTGGCCACCAGTCTCAGATGAGCTTCCAGCCAATAGCCATCGACAGCCAGCCATGCCGGGAAGCCGTCGGGGACGTCCGCTGAGATGTCAACTGCTGAGGCTCCACCCAGTGTCTGGGTGCCACCTCATGGGCAGGACCAGCTAAGTAATCTTGAGGCCCAGTGCAAAACCAAAGGATGAGGCCTTTTGTTAGAAAATAAAGAATGTCAATCAGAGACTTAAAATAAATCTGGAGCTCTTTAAAGGGAAATGCTCTGCGTGAGGACACAGGCTGTAGGCCTGTGCAGCCAGTCTGCTCCTGAGATTGCCAGAGAACTGGAAGCCTTCTTGAATTTTCATGATCAAAATGAATCAGTTGTGGTTTTACATCAGGAAAGTTGAGTGTGATTCATTACATGGCAAGAGTATCACATCAGGCCCCAAGAACAATTATTTTAGAATGTGATAAGTCAGCATTTTTATATTTTCTAAATGTTCACTCAGCCTAAATTGTGTGAGTCTGGGTGAGCTAGATTTGGCTTAATCCAATTCAGTTTTTTGTTCTGTCACCCAGCAGGAGTTGAACATTGTCCCTTCATGCCTTTGCTGCATTTTTGGCTATCTCAGCAACTAAAATTACAAACCCATAAGCACACTCCTCTATAAAGCAAACGACGAGGCATGGTAGCATAGTATGTCAATACTTAGAAAAGTGCTTTTCCACAAAGGACATACTCTGAAGAGTTGCAACTCTGTACACGTAACCTTTTACATTACCTTTCACAAAAAATAATTACACCCCCATGAACCACAGTTTCCCCAGGGGCCCCACTTTATATTTGCATAATTAAAGGGCCTAAATACCTGTGTTTCTTAGGAAAAAACTGTGAAGTTTCAAGACCCATTTCATACAAGGCAGAAAGATGCTTGCTTCCTAGAAATGCAGATTTTCAAATTCTATTATTTGCACCAAGACACTGAATGGAAGATAAGCCCATACCTTGTAATTTACTCCAAAGGCAGGGAGAGCCAAGCTGCTCTGGTTCCTTGGATTCACCAGAAGTCTTCGTGAATGAGCACTGCTGGGCTGAGGGGATGTGAGGATGAGCGAGATGAAGCTCACAATGATCAACAGCATGAGACATTGTTCCCCATGAGACTATTATGCCCTGTGGTGTTAGAGCTCTATGTGTATCTGATTTTCTTCTTCTTTGGAAATCTTTCCTGCAGGATCTGCTGGGCTGGATCATGGTCTCCAAAGAGATCTTCATCCTCATCTTGGAACCTGGGACTATTACCTTATACAGCACAGGGAGCTTGCAGATGTGATGAAATCGAGGATTTTGAGATTGGGAGACTATTCTGAATTCTGCAGGTGGGCCCTGAGGACCCTCACAGGGCTCCTCAAGAAAGGGAGGCAAAGGGAGAACCGACCACAGGGCAGAAGGCAACGTGAGGACTAAACCAGCTGCTGTACAGCTGGCTTTGAAAATGAAGAGAGGGACTACAGCCCAGGAACGGAAGGACTGCAGCTTAGAAGCTGGGAAAGGCGAAGCATGGTTCTCCCCTCCAGCCTCCAAGGACAGCGCAGACACCTTGATTTGGGTCCTGTGAACTGGAAAAGATATGTGTGCTGCTTTAATCCACCCAGTTTATGATAATTAGTTTTAGTAGTGATAGGAAACTAACAGAATGCTATGGGTATCTGAGTGCTTTTCTCTTCTTTGAAATATCTTTCCTGCATGGAGAATGCTTCATCAAGTTGGATGTTTGATTAGGCTAAGCATCCTGTTTGCAGGTGGGGAGGGCATTCCTTGTCAGCATCCTTAGGCAGGATCTGCCCATTTGTAATCTCCACGTCAGTGTCCCCTGTTGCAGAGCAATAATTCAGGCTCCTCGTGACCCAATTCATTCCATTTGTCTATTCTGGACAAGTTGCATTTTTCAGCAGCCAGCCCAGTTGAACAACATCTTTGATGACAGCAGAAAGTGCAGGCTGCGACTGTCTCTGACTCACCCATGTGGTGGATTCTAAAAGGGGGCAGTGAGGATGCTGTTTCAGTTTGACTGCTGTGCACCCCATGTGGGAGACAGTAAACAGCATTCTGGCACCCAAACTTGACCCAAACAGGCAACTTCTTACAGTAACCCCTGGGGAAGGAAGTCAGCAGCTTTCGACAAACTTAAACTGAGGCGCCTGACCTACATTTTTTGCCTCCAAAATGACCCTCAGTCTACTGGTGGTGGTTCAGGGTTAAACTGCATAACAGCAAACATTGGACAGCAACCATATTTAATACATACATTGTTTGAAATCCATTGTCTTCTTCAAACTCCTTGAATTTGATACATGAAAGGGTAATAAGGTAAAAGGGCTGAGCTGTCATTATTTGTGCTTGTGGGCGTGCTGTTTCATGTCTTTTGGAAAACTTGCCTCCTCCATAAAGGATGAGAGCACTACTCACACTTTGTGCATGGCCCCAGGAATGTCAACTTCTGCTGAGCTTCAAGCTTTGCAAAATAGATGGTTTTCTATGCAGTATGTTTTATGAAGTACTGGGAAGAAACTCTGCCTCAAAAATAGATCTTTGGGCTCTACTGATATACTCGCTTTGAGATAGCAGGGAGCTTTTGTGAAACAAAAAAAAATACTTCTAGAAAGTTGACACATTAACATGGTAGCATATATTCAATTTTCTAGATATCCTTTGAATCCCTTCCTTTTAAGAGTCCAGCACCATATCAGCCGAGGGGGAATCAAAAGTCAATTATGGCACCATTCTTTCATGCAAATTTTATAGAAGGGGAGATAGCAAGAAAGTCAGCAAATCTACCGCCTGTTGACTGGGGACACCATATCTATTGAAATTTAGGCAATAGTTGGTTCAAACAAGGTGGTGGGTGCTCCCACATACCTGTGGGGCTCATCAGGGGAATCTTGGCTTTCTTCTAGCAGCCTGGTTTTTAAGGCGCTGCAGTCCTGATCTTCTACTCTCATGGCCCACTTCCTACGAGAGGGCTCCACTCTCAGCTGACCCAGATGCTTTACTTTATGAGGAAAGCACACTATGTGTGTGGTAGATGGCCCTGAAGACATGGAGTGATGGAGGGAGTTATCCAGCTGCACCACAGTGCAATTAACTCCACACTCAATAGTAGACATTCTCTCTCTTTTTTTTTTTTTGTAGTTTTTGGCTGGGGCCAGGTTTGAACCTGTCACCTCTGGTATATGGGGCTGCCACCCTACTCCTTGAGTCGTAGGCATGAAGTCGTACTGCCCATTCTTGTTCTTAAACATTCTTCAGCCGCCATTGACGAATTCTTAGCAGTAAACATTTCTCCCCAGACTCCTTGCCTGTCTCCAAGTAATTCTGCCCTTGATTCCATGTCTTCTGTCACTCAGCTCTCACCCAGTCCCCATTGCTCCTCACCACATTCTAGTACCTTCTGTATGCAGTATGGTTTTAGTTATCTCTGTTTCTCTGTTGTCTGTTAAAACAGGTCCTGATGACCTTACCTTTTGCATCAGGTACTGCTTTTCAAAGTATTTTCTACACACTTTTTCTCTGGGAAAAATTATGCCCCAGAGGAGAACTATGTGTGAAATTACTTGACTACTTAATTATTCCTTAGGGAAAAAGTAATTAAGTTGATGCCATCATAATACTTTCAAGATTTGGAGAAAATAATTCTTTGTTTTGTTTTGAGCCAGAAGAAACCCCATATGGCCAAGGCAATTCTTAATAATAAAAACAAAGCTGGGGGGTATCATCTTACCACACTTTTGGCTATACTACAAGGCCATAGTGATCAAAACAGCATAGTATTGGCACAGAAATAGAGACATCGACATTTGGAACCAAATAGAAAACCATGAAATAAAACTAACTTCTTATAGCCACCTGATCTTTGACCAAACCAAATAAGAACATACACTGGGGGAAAGAATCCCTGTTGAAGAAATGGTGTTGAGAGAGCAGGATAACCATGTGTAAAAGACTGAAACTGGACTCACATCTACTTACAAAAATTGATTCAAGATGGATAAAAGATTTAAACATAGCATGAAACAATAAAAATTCTTGAAGAAAGTGTGGGGAAAACACTTGAAGAAATAGGCCTGGGGAAAGATTTTTTTTTTTTTTGTAGAGACAGAGTCTCACTTTATCGCCCTCAGTAGAGTGCCATGGCATCACACAGCTCACAGCAAACTCCAACTCCTGGGCTTAGGCGATTCTCTTGCCTTAGCCTCCCGAATAGCTGGGACTACAGGCGCCCGCCACAACGCCCAGCTATTTTTCTGTTTTGCAGTTCGGCCGAGGCTGGGTTTGAACCCGCCACCTTCGGTATATGGGG
>CAUYRH010053471.1:0-36680 GCA_963574655.1 Perodicticus potto
AAAAAAAAAAAAAAAGGACCTCGTTTACCACAAAGGAATTGTACGTATATTAACATAAGCTGAGACAACAGCTTTGAGAGGCAGACAAAGCAAGTACACTAAATCTCAAAGAAATTACAAGATTTCCCCAAAAGAATTTTAAACCAATGTTTTTTCCAAGTATAGTAGCCCGTAACTTAATGTGCTAACCATCTCTCATTAAGTAACACTACAAATGACACTACAGACCAACCACAAGATGAACATGAACTTTGAACTGTTTATCTACTATCAGAATTGCAGCCACTCAACCCAAAGTATCTCTCTTTTTGTTCATGTGACCACTGACATACATGCATGAGGGTGGATAAAGGAGGGTAGTTTGTTGTAACAGGGCAAAGCAGAGGCTAATTGCCTTACAAAGTGCTTTCACTTTTCGGGCAGTCAATGCCATGGCACTGACCTCAACAGGCTAGGGTTTCCCAACCCTCCTTAATTTCAATGCAGACTTCACTGAAATACCAAGAAAATTTAGGAAAAAAAGAAAAGGGGTTAACTTCAATGAAGAAACAATTCAAACATAACAAGATTATGTTATTAAGATTTTCTTTGTTCTAGAAATTTTATTATTTTTTTTTTCTTAGAGACAGAGTCTTATTTTATCGCACTCCTTAGAGTGCTGTTGTGTCACAGCCCACAGCAACCTCAACTCCTGGGCTTAAGCAATTCTCTTGCCTCAGCCTCCTGAGTAGCTGGGACTACAGGTATCCACCACAACACCCAACACCCAGCTATTTTTTTGTTGCAGTTTGGCCGGGGCTGGGTTTGAACCCACCACTCTTGGTATATAGGGCTGGTGCCCTACCTACTGAGCCACAGGCTCCACCCCCTGTTCTAGGTTATCCTTGTTCACTTATTTATTTTATTTGAAGAAAAGAAAAGTTATCCTTGTTCACTTATTTATTTTGTTTGTTTGTTTTTTAAACAGAGTCTCATTCTGTTACTCCAGGATAGAATGTCATGGCATCAGCCTACCTCCCAGTAACCTCAAACTCCTGCGTTCAAGTGATCCTTCTGCCTCAGATTCCTGAGTAGTGACCACTACAACACTTGGCTAATTTTTCTATTTTTACTTAGAGATAGAATCTTGCTCTTGCTCAGGCTGATCTCTAACTCCTGATCTCAAGGGATCCTCTTGCCTCAGCCTCCCAGGGTGCTAGGATTATAGGTGTGAGCCACCACACCTGGCCAAGTGTGTCCATTTAAATCTCACTAAGTGCCCTGTCTGGTTTAGTTATGCCCATTTAAAAATGCTAGAGAGAACATACTATTTATCTGAAAAGCATCAAGACTCTTACCATAAGTAGCTAATGTCAATGTCAAAATTCAGTACTTATTTTATAGTTCCTTTGGAAAATGCACCTTCAAATACCATTTTATTTTCCATGATGCTCTCTCACTGCTTTTTGGTAGTGTTGTCTTGAGTGGTCAGGTGTTTGGCATGAGACTGCAGTGGAGATGGGAACTGATGATGCAGCAGGTGGATAGTGAGTAAAGAGGTAGTTCAGTCTTCCCTGAGTATCCCCACAGGGTTAGTTCCGGGACCCCCATGAACACCAACATCCCTATGCTCAAGTCCCTTTATGCAAAAGATGACCCAGTATTTGCATGTAACCTACGCCCATCCTCTATATCCTTTGAATCACCTCTAGATTACTTACATTGCCCGACACAGTGTAAATGCTATGTAAATAACTGCAGTACTTCTTTTTGGTACATAAAAGCTTTGCTATGGACACAGGAGTTCCCATTCAAACTGTTAGTGAATTATATCATAACTTGGTAACCAAAATATAAGAACATACCTGATAGTTGTTACCTTTCCAGAATTTTCTCATTTCCTTACGTCTCCAAGCAACAACTGAGGCAGTAATAAGTGTGCAAGGTACTAAATAGAGGAGTGCAGGCTGCCCCTGCTTCATCAGCACCAGAACAACAAATGTAAGTATCATGCCAACGGCATAGGCTGTAAGAAGAACACCAATATATTACTCATTTCTTTCTTTCTTTCTTTTTTTTTTTTGAGACAGAGCCTTAAGCTGTCACCCTGGATAGAGTGCCGTGGCATCACAGTTCACAGCAACCTCCAACTCCTGGGTTCAAGCCAGTCTCCTGCCTCTGCCTCCCAAGTAGCTGGGACTACAGGTGCCTGCCACAGTGCCCGGCCATTTTTTGGTTGCAGCCGTCATGGTTATTTGGCAGGCCCAGGGTGGATTCGAACCTGCCAGCTCAGGTGTACGTGTCCGGCACCTTAGCCGCTTGAGCCACAGGTGCTGAGCTTACTCATTTTTATATGTTACCAAAGATGGGGTTTTCATCCCCTCATTGAGGTATTGATTTTCAAATATTTCTTTTCTTCTTTCTTTATTTTTTAAAAATTTCTTTGCAGTTTTTGGCCAGGGTTGGGTTTGAACACACCACCTCTGATATATGCGGCCAGCGCCCTACTCCTTTGAGCCACAGGCGCCGCCCTCTTTTTTCTTTTTTTGAGGTAGAGTCTCATGCTGTTGCCTTTGGTAGAGTGCTGTGGTGTCACAGCTCACAGCAACCTCAAACTCTTGGGCTCAAACGATCCTCTTGCCTCAGCCTCCCGAGTAGCAAGGACTATAGACGCCCACTACAACACCCGGCTAGTTTTTCTATTTTTAGTAGAGAGGGGACTTGCTCTTGCTCAGGCTGGTCTCAAACTCCTGAACTCAAGTGATCCACCTGCCTTGGCCTTTCAGAATGCTGGGATTACAGGCGTGAGCCATCAAATCTGGCTGATTTTCAAATATTTCTGAGAACGTTTTTGTACTATGATTTCTTATTATAATTTCATTATTCTCTTAGACAGTAATATGGATATTCTACAGAGGTTTTTAAAAATTTTGGAAACTTGGGCCAGTTGCAGTGGCTCAAACCTGTAATCCTAGCACTCTGGGAGCCCGAGGGTAGACTGCTTGAGCCCAGGAGTTCAAGACCAGCCTGATCAAGAGCAAGATCCCTCTCTACTAAAAACAGGAAAGACTAGCCAGGAGTTGTGATGGCCACCTATAGTCCCAGCTTCTCAGAAGGCTGAGGCAAGAGGATTATTTGAGCACAAGAGTTGGGTTGCTGTGAACTATGACACCACAACACTCTATCGATGGTGGCAAAGTAAGACTCTGTTTCAAAAAAAAAGGAAAAGGAAACTGGTTAGTATTTCAATTATTACTAACTTAACAAGCATTGATATAGATAATTCAAGAAAGTCTCACATGGATTGGTGCCTATAGCTCAGTGATTAGGGCGCCAGCCACACATACCAAGGGTGGTGGGTTCGAACCCAGCCTGGGCCTGCTAAACAAGAAAGGCAACTTCAACAACAACAACAACAACAAAGGCCGGGCATTGTGGCAGGCGCCTGTAGTCCCAGCTACTTGGGAGGCTGAGGCAAGAGAATTTCTTAAGCCAAAGAGTTTGAAGTTGCTGTGACACGATTACCAAGCACTTTACCAAGGGTGACACAGTGAAACTCTGTCTCAAAAAAAAAAAAAAAAGCAAGTCTTGTGTATCTGTCACTGTTAAGGATGTTGTTTCGTGATTCCACATTTTAGATAACTAAACATGTACCCGCAGGCATTAAAAGTTGCTTTGAAAATTTTTTCTATTATTGAATACATAACTTCCTAATCTTCTTTAATAAGCTCCTACCAAACATTATTTGAACTTTTTTTTTTTTTTTTTTGAGACAGAACCTCACTATGTCACCCTTGGTACAGTGCTATAGTGTCACAGCTCACAGCAACTTCCAACTCTTGGGCTTAATCCAGTCTCTTGCCTCAGGCTTCCCAAGTAGCTGGGACTACAGGTGCCCACCACAATGTCCAGCTATTTTTTTGTTGCAGTTGTCATTGCTGTTTAACAGGTTCAGGCCAGGTTCGAACCTGCCAGCCCCAGTATATGTGGCTGTCACCCTAACCACTGAGCTACAGGCACCGAGACTATTTGAACTTTTCTTAATGACCTTTTCTTTCATCATGTACAGAGGAGCTCAGAATATTGGAGCTTTACAGACAATTTAATCTAGCTCCTCATTTTAAAGATGAGGCATAAGGACCAGGGAGTTTAGGTGAGTTGCCCACATTTACACAGCAAAATTAATGAATATTCTTATAATCTACCTCTTCACTGAGTGTTCTTTTATTCTAGCACACTGAGTGATACTAGATTGTAACATGCTAACTCCCTCAGAGAGTATACATTTAGTGGCCTCAAACTGCTTTTCTGTTTCTTTATAGTTTTTTTTCATCCTCTCCCTCACTTAGCTATTTTCTTGCTGTCAAGATACCTGTTTCTAACAAAATCTTTCTCTACTATTAATATATACTTTTAGTTTACTGAATTTAATTCCACCATGGATTTGAAATCTTGCTAGAATAGTATGTAAATGGCTCTGTGAGAGGCCATTTGTCTAAGGATAAAGAGCTTTGGTATATGGACTTTGAGATATCTATTTGATAAGTTTAGATGTACCAGGGTTTTTTTTGGTCTCATTTATTGTTTTTTAACTCTGTTCTCAATAATAGAAAGACAGAGACAAGTGATGACTACCTCTGCTGTTTCAGATGAAAGGCTATTATGCC
Organism: Perodicticus potto; assembly: GCA_963574655.1. Lineage (NCBI taxonomy): Eukaryota > Metazoa > Chordata > Mammalia > Primates > Lorisidae > Perodicticus > Perodicticus potto. The sequence goes on from CAUYRH010053471.1 coordinate 4,647, forward strand.
ATAAATTCATTTAAATAAATATACAATTACCCATGTACTATTTAAAAAAAAATCTCATAATATGTCATTTATTGACTACTTATGTGCCAAGTGTTCTAATAAGTATTTATATACACAATCTTTTTCTTTTTAAGTAACACTTTTATTTATTTATTTAATTTTTAATTTTTTTTGAGACAGAGCCTCAAGCTGTTACCCTGGATAGAGTGCTGTGGCATCACAGCTCACAGCAACCTCCAATTCCTGGGCTCAAGAGAGTCTACTGCCTCTGCCTCCCAAGTAGCTAGGACTACAGGCGCCTGCACAACGCCCAGCCATTTTTTGGTTGCAGCTGTCATTGTTTGGCGGGTCCAGGCTGGATTTGAACCTGCCAGCTCAGGTGTACGTGGCTTGCGCCTCAGCCGTTTGAGCCACAGGCACCGAGCCTATATACACAATCTTACCTTTTGTTGTTGTTGTTGTTGTTGTAGAGACAGAGTCTCGCTCTCTCGCCCTCTGTACAGTGCTGTAAAGTCACAGCTCACAGCAACCTCCACCTCTTAGGCTTGAGCGATTCTCTTGCCTCAGCCTCCCAGGTAGCTGGGATTACAGGCGCCCGCCACAATGCCCAGCTGATTTTTGATGCAGTTCGGCCGGGGCCGGGTTTGAACCCGCCACCCTCGGTATATGGGGCCGGTGCCCTACTCACTGAGCCACAGGCGCCGCCCTAGGCAGGGATTCTTATCTCCGATTTATAGTTAGGGGCATAGAGTCAAAGAGAGTACAACTTGATCAAGATTTGTCTTTTCAAATGACAAACCAGGACTAAAACTGAGGACCCCAAGTCCCGTGTCATGGCAACATTGCCACTGTCTCCATAGTACAACTGAGTGTCTTCCAGGCTCTGTTCTCCTCTTTTTGTTTCTACTTAAAATTTGGAAGTAAAATCTCATTGGTGAAGTAGAGAGGGAGTTTGAGAAAGAAACTCTGTGCCATTCTGAGACCCCCAAATGGGGATCCCTTCCAACCCCTCAACACTCTTATTATCCATTTTCTATTTTACTTTTCTGTATAGAGCATAGCCCATCAAACATAGTGTAGATTTTACTTAAAAAGCAAAATCGTGGCTGGGGTGTTGGCTCATGCCTGTAACCTTAGCACTCTGGGAGGCTGAAGTGGGTGGATTGCTTGAGCTCAGGAGTTCAAGACCAGCCTGAGCAAGAGCAAGACCTTGTCTTTAAAAATAGTTGGGCATTGTAGTTCCAGCTACTTGGGAGGCTGAGGCAAGAGGATGGCTTGAGCCCAAGAGTTTGAGGTTGCTGTGAACTATAATGCCACAGCACTCAACCCCAGGGCACCTTAGTGAGACTCTGTCTCAAAAAAAAAAGCAAAATGTCTCCCCATTAGAACTAAGCTGCACTAGAAGTAAGTCCTTTCACAGTAGTATGGAAACAGTAGAATAATAATATAAACAATAATAGTAATATAACATAATAATATAATAGCCATCACGTATTGAGTATCTACTGTTAATACATATGTATGTCAAAAACTTTTCCAAATATTAATTCTAATTCTTAGACTATCCTGGCAACAAGTAGGATTCTTGTTTCATATTTACAGGTGAAGAAAACCAAAGCTCAGAAGGGTGCCATGCGTATCTCAGGGTCACAGTTCAGATGATGGCAGAGATATGGTCCAAGCCAGCCTGACTCCAAGGCTTTTCCCCTCCTACTGTGCTGCCTTTAGAGGGACAAGTGAGGAGGGACAATTGGGTCATTTCGGCATCCAGCTAGGTTCTTCCTGTCTAGTGTCTAGGTGAGAGGTCAGGGAGCAGGTCCTGAGTCCCAGGACTTCTAGGAAGAACTCCCACCTCTAGGCTCCTCAGCCGCCATTTTCTCCCAGTTGGCAAATCCTTTAGTTTCCTTTTCTCTCTGAAACCCCTCTCTGCCCCACACATCTGGGACACCTCAGAGTTGTCTATGGATGGGTTTCGTGATTCCGCTGTGGGTGCCAAGAGCCAACGGCCCCTTGGCAGCCCAGAAAGGAGGACATTTGGAACACTGGGCAACAGCTAAGTCAAACCTCACCCATTTCTATGTACTCCTCAGAGCTGGAACCAAGCCTGAGATACAAATCTATTCCAAAGCAGAGACATGGGGAGGGTTTGCAAAATGGCCTGGAAAATCGAAATCTGTAGCATTTCTAAGGAAGGTGTTGCTCGTACCCCTAGTCTGTGTGAGCTGACTGTACCTCTGTTAACTTCCCTTTGGGGAGCTGGACCCTGCACCATGGCCTTACCCCTTGCCAGCTCTTTTAACTAGGTAGATAAATGGTTTTAAACCATTTATCTCTCCCCCTCCCACTTTTACAAAATAGTACCCGAAAATGTTCATCAAACTAAAGCTCAGTTGCAACCCAGAAGGCAATCGAAAGCCAAGGAGCCAGGCCAGGATTTTTTCCTCCCCCATCTTCAGTTCCGCCTTTGTCTCACCTGACTCCCAGGGAATCCTGGAGAACCACCACCACCTCAGTTCATCTGAACCAGAAGATGCCTGCTAACGCCAGGAAGTGGCACAGGGTCACCCCTGAAAAAGTGTTCAGGTAAATTCAGACGGACAACAGGTGCGACCCTGCCAATGCCCCCTTGAAGTCTGCATTGCCTCCGTGTCTTGAACTGTCAGAAACCACTAATGGCAGGGTCACCAACACAGGGCAGGAGAGCACACCATGGAAAAATAGTACTCGTATTTATATTTGGTAGTTGCTCCAAGCTGTGATTCTCATATTTTTAACTCTGTCTTGCCATGAACTTTGTAATTTTTATTCTGATTCAGAGCACACAAAATCCTAGATTAGATTTTATAATTTACATAGCTGATTTTGTTCATTCATTTTGCAAAGATTATTAAGTCCCAAGCTCTGTTCTAGACACAGGAAAAATAATAGTGAATAATACAGGCAAAAATCATTTACATTTCATAGCGCAATCCTAAATTTGGCAATTACAAACAGTATTTTTCTTTGGGAAGTGGTAGGACATGTGTCATCCGATGCCTTCGCCTGCATAAATGTCCCAGAGTTGACTTCTGTCCTCTTGGAAAGAGATTTTTTACTCTGAACTTATTCATGCCATGAGAATAGCTATTTAAATTTCTCTTTAAAAACAAGGCATATATTCGGATTTGCTGTGCCACTTATAACACAAATTTAAAACAGTTTATGATCAAATGGTATTTTTTAATTTGCCTTGATTCATGTGAAAGTAATTTGAATTCACATTAGTATTCTAGAAACTGATCATTAACACTTTTTAACTGATTTTGTAAACACATTTTGCTAACAAAATAAACATAAACAGGGAAGGGGACCGCTCAGTGTAGCTGAGGCATGAAGATACACACCCATTAAAGGCCAAGGGCAAAATCCCCAGCGTAAATTGGAGAAGGCAGTTGAGAGTCATTTCATCACCAACTTGCTTCATCAAAAATCTACCAGAAAAATATGAATCATTTCATATTTGCCTGATGAAGAATATTAAGCTGTGGAGTTGTTTTTGTATCTATCACGGATCATGGCAAATAGTTGAGATGGGGTGGGAGGTGGGGCCTGATGAACCTTTGATAAGGCAGGAGGGGAATAACATGGGCCAGGAATGAGCAAAGTGCCTGGGGTGTCTTCAAGCTTAGCCGCAGGGGGAGATTTGGAAATACACAAAATTGGGAAGGTTTTGTGGTCCAGTTTGCCTCCAGTCAAAGCTGGGATCCTCCACCCACAACCCCACTGGGGAAGGCAATCCAGCCTCCACCAGATACCTTGGCTACCTCTGGGGAGCTCAGCTCACCTTTCTATGATACCCTGTTGACCTACATGCCTTAGTGACCAGCAGTTTGGCATTTAAATATGCACCTTTCTAATAAGCAAAAACTAATTGCACATGCCTACTGATTTCATGGGAATCTAATTTGTAACATCTCCTTCCACATACATACGCACAACACCTTGGATCCCCTTTCCTTCTCCAGGTCACCTCATTTCCCACACTCTCTAAGGCATCCTTCCATCAGCTCTCCCTAAATGCCTCTAACCTGCTCTAATTTCAGAATGTCTTGTTCTTCTCCTCCTGTTAGCAAAAGTACAAAGACCTCTCAAGCCTTCCAGGAGAGCAGGAGAGAAAAGGGAACTCCTTAAGTAAGACCAGACCATTCTATCCAGCTTCTTATATAGAATCGCAGTATGACTCAGTGTAGCTTCTGGATGGATGAAGCACACGTAGCTTAGGAGTCCGGCCCAGCACTGCCACCGGGTAAGATCCTTCATCTTTCTGAACTTCACTTTCCTTGTCTGTGTAACAGGGAGAGCATCATTCACTTCGTGTGGTTGCTAAACAGGTGGGTGTGTATCAAGCATTTGGCACAGTACAACTCACTAAACCGACGGTGGAACCATGCTTACCCTTCCATCTTTCCTCGAAGTGTTTCAACATCTCCTGGTGCTAGAAGTTTTCTGATCTCCTCTTTTCTAGTATTGATCCAATCCAACAAACATGGGTGAGCACCTATTCCTGCCAGGACTTGTGCAGGAGCTGCAGGTTAGGTGCTTCCTTGTTCCTGAGAAGCACCGACAACCGCTTGTGACTCCTTATATAATTCATGGATGCGAACCAATGAAATGCAAAGTTTACATGAGCAGAATGATGGGAAGATAACCTGCTTTAAGATACTCCAAGTTAGGCTCAGCACCTGTGGCTCAACGGGCTAAGGCACCAGCCACGTACACCTGAGCTGGCGGGTTCAAATCCAGCCTGGGCCCGCGGAACAACAATGATGCCTGCAACCAAAAAATGGTCGGGCGTGTGGCGGGTGCCTGTAGTCCCACTTACTTGGGAGGCAGAGGCAAGAGACTCACTTGAGCCCAGGAATTGGAGGTTGCTGTGAGCTGTGATGCCATAGCACTCTATCCAGGGTGACAGCTTGAGGCTCTGTCTCAAAAAAAAAAAAAGATACTCCAAGTTATTCTGTGTCTCTAGATGGGCTGTTACAACTTAGCTCCACTGGCCTCCTGCGGCCTCAGTTTCCTCATCTGTGAAGGAGGCATTCTGCAACTTGCTTTACCTGCACGTCTAAGCCTTTGTGAGAGGTGAACAAAGGAGAGTGTTCTAGTTAGAGATGCTATAGCACCTTCTCCTATGTTCACCTCTCACAAAGGTGAGAAGTGCAGGAAAAGAAAGATGGAGACTTTACATCTGTTGTATTAACCTGGATAGAAATGGAGAACATTCTCTTTAGTAAAGTATCACGAGGATGGAAAAGCAAGTATCCAATGTACACAATGCTAATACGAAGCCAGCAGATGAACTAATAGACATGCACACAAGAGAAAAACTCAGTGCAATTCAGGAGGGGAGGAGTGAGGGGGATTGGTGTGCGCCTGCCTAATGGGCGCAATGTACGGGTATATGGCACACCTCCTGGGGCTGGGACACAGCTACAACAGGGACCTGACCTAACAAACCTAAATATTGTAACCAAATCGTTTGTACCCTCATATTAATCTGAAATAAAAAATTTTAAAAACCAGAAGAGAGTGAATGTGATCTGAAACTGTAAGGTGCCATGCAAATGTCAGGTTGTTGCTGTTTTTAGTCCTGTAGGTGACCTTGAATCTTCCAAATTCTCATCTATCCTCCCTCGACAAGGTGGAGAGCTAGAGCCCCAGCTTACTCCAAGTGCACGAATACTCTCCTGCCCCCAAGCCTTCTGTTGGCCCTACTCTAACGAGCATGCAAAAGTCATGACTCTTTGGCTTCAGGTAACAAAGACACAGCTCAAACTACCTTAAGGAAAAAAATAGGAATGCACCAAAGGGCTATGTGGGGTGTTCGCTCAGAATTCAATGCCTTCTTTTGAGAAATACTCCTTCAAACCATCGTTTGCGGAAAGGGCTGCCAGTCACCTGCTACTTCTCTCTGGCTGCAGTGATTGGTCCACATTGGGTCTTTGTAGCTGATGCTGATGGGGCCTTTCTAACCTGCACACTGAGCAGACTGTAAGTGCCGTGCAGTCAATTCACACTGAACAGCCATCAACAGATGAGGGCGGGAGCTGGTGCATAGATACTCCAGCTTCCTCATTCAACAGTTGGTGCACACTGGGGCCGGGACTTGGTACAAAACTGGAGCGAGTGCCAAAAAATTCAGTAATCAAGATAAATGAGGTTTTGATGCAATAATTTTTATTTGCATCAATGTATGGGGTACGAGTGTAATTTTGTTACATGGGATCTATTGTGTTGCATTGTGGTGAAGTCAGGGCTTTTTAGTGTACCCATCCCTGGAATAATGTATGTTGAGTCCGTTAAGCAATTTTCATGATGCAATATATTTGAAAAATAATGCACAATTTCTAGAGTGTACAAAATATCAAAACTTGGAATAAAGGCAGTACTGCTACTACTGATTTTTCTTTTTGCCTCAGGCTCTAATACGGCTCAGCTGGGCATTGGAGTGCATCTTGGCTTGTTAGCAAGTTCAGTGGAAAACGGAAGTGAAAGCAGCCTTGAACAGAGGCGGAGACGTCCTCCTCAGCAGGCTTCTAATCGGACCAACCTGTGGTCTGCCCTAGTTCAGGGCAGCGTCCCCCAAAAGTGCTGCCCAGAACTCCTGGCAAGGGGCAAGGCTGGGAACCTGCGAGAACAGTAGTCTGAGGACATATGGGCCGTTTACTGTTCGATGTCCTTGGAAAAGTGGTCGCAATTTGCATGCTTTACACCAACAGCCAGGACAGATACACCTCAGGAGAGTGAAGGTCATTTCAGCTAACAAATTACTTGCTCTATAATGGAGAAAGCACACAAATTGATACACAATCATGGTAAGTTCGTATGGAAAGCCTTCAAGGTGGTTGGGTCTCTCTCTCTCACCTTTCCTTTGCATCTGGAGGTACCCTTGCCTGGTAACTGAATGACGCGAAGCAGCGTATAGGAAAACGGCTTCTCTCTCAGGCACACCCCAAGTGACAGAACTACCTAGAGATCAGTGCCTCTTTTGTGGGGAGAATTTGATACTTGCCCCATTGTAAACTAAGCTTGGGGGAAGCCAAGCCCTCAATCAGAATGTAATTGAAGTATGTTACCTATAATAGGTTCAGATGTTTGTGATCTTCAGCACTTTATGAATTCTGCAGCAGATGGGCGAAGGCCAGGTAGCAGGCACGAACAGACTGGGTTAGGCAGGCTGGCACTCTGACAAGGGCAGCCACAGCTGTGGTTCGGGTGTTATTCAGCATGCCCACCCACTGCACCAGCAGCCTGCCTTCCCCAGCTCACGGCCACGGCCGCCTTAATGAGAGTGGAGGTAAGCATGAATCCCAGCTTTCCAGGGATCACAACATTTGAGAAACCCAGAAGAATCAACACGATGGAAATGGTGCCAAGTTCTTTTGCCTTTTGCTTTTCAACAAAAAGAGAAAGAAAGAAGGAGAGAGAAGAGAGAGGCAATATGATAATAAATTGTGTATCTAAACACTTCCTATTTTTCCTAGGCTTTTAATTTCTTTCCTCAAAAAAAACCTGTGCTGGAGAGGGGAAAGCAGAGAGTAATAGCTGGTAAAGGAAATCTCGAGTGAATACAAGAACTTAGGCAAACCAATATAATGAATGCTATGCTGTGGTTGCAGTTTCAAATCATTGCCCTGTTGTGTAACTTTGGGCCAGTTCTTAACCTGTCCAGTTTTCTGTTTCCTCTCTGTCAAATGTCCAAAATATGATACCTGTTTCACAAGCTATTTGTTTGCATCATGAAATGAAGTAATATACTAATAGCTAATGTTTACTGAGCACTTACTATGGGTTAGATTATTATTATTATTTTTGAGACAGAGTCTCACTGTATCACTCTCGGTAGAGTGGCCCTGGCATCACAGCTCACAGCAACCTTAAACTCTTGGGCTTAAACGATTCTCTTACCTCAGCCTCCCAAGTAGCCAGGACTACAGGCGCCTGCCACAACGCCTGGCTATTTTTTTGTTGTAGTTGTCATTGTTCAGCAGGCTCGGGTTGGGCTCGAACCCACCAGCCCCGGTGTATGTGGCCAGCGCCCTAGCCACTGGGCTACAGGCGCCGAACCTATGGGTCAGATTTTATGTATCAATTCTTTGAAATCCTCCTAACAATCCTGTGTCTTAGGCTCTGTTATATAATAATTCTTACCTAAAGATGAGAAAATAGAAGACAAAGGATGTAAATAATTGGCCCAACAATGTAGCCAGTAAGTAACAGACCCGGATGAAGCAATGCCAGGGCTAAAGCCCACACCACTAAGTACTGGGTCCTATCAGGTCCCCAGGTCCTTACCTGCAATTCCAAACTCCAAAAAGCTCTGAAAACCAAATGTTCTTTTCATTTATTTGACAGCAGAGCTGGGCTTGACCTGAATGATTATTATCGTTAGCCCCAGAAACGCAACTGCACTGACTTGAGGCTGTTTCTACTTTTTATTTGTTCCACTTAATGTAAATATTCATACCTTTTCACAGCAAGATACATCAGTTAGCTTCTTGGATCGCAGGATAACATCCCAGTTGCTGTTGGGGGTTAGATAAGATATCCTTTCTGAACTTCAGAAATTCTGAATTCTGAAACTCATTTGGCTCCAAGGGTTTTCTGTGGTATTGCAGACTCGTGCTGCCCTTCCAGGGCAGGTACTCCTCCTGAGTTTGATGACATCAAGTTCACAGATGCAACTAGTGTAGCTGTTTCTAAATATACCGGATCAGGTATTCACTCCACAGATACTTATTTCATGTCTACCATTTTAGGCACTGTGGATAGTGTAAACCAAATATGTTTCCCTGACCCACGTAAAGCTTACAGTGTAAGAGGAACAATAATAACAACAATAACAATAATACTAGGGGAAAATAGAAGAGCAACATATTTTAACAATGGGTGTTATGGACCAGAGCATAGGATGCCCTGTATTCTCCTATATCTGTAGGCATATACAACAGAAATGAGCATAACCCGTAATAATGGAGAAATAAAAGAATTTGGGAGAAAAAAAACAACAACCCATAATTATTCCAAGAGAGTAAAACTGTGTGCCTTGAAATATTGAGGTAATTATCAGGTTAAATTTCTATGATCCCTGCAATTTCTATGAAACCTGGAAATGTTGGGAGCGTAGGCCTGGCATATCTCTTAAAGCAAAATTATACTTCTTTTCCACTCAGACTCAAAGGTCATAATTAAAGATATAATGAAGCTAAGTGAGTAATGGGATCTGTGATTCACTGGGGGTGTGCAGGTTGCCTGAAGGCCTCCTCCTGCCCTGGGGACGGGGGTCACCGAGGCCTTGAGAGCCTCCACAGCGCCCAGAACCCTCTCGTAGTAGAATGCAGGGGCAGCAGGGAATGGCCCCTGAGAATACTGAGCCAGACGAGAAGCTTCCCAATTTATTTATTCCCCAGGCATTTTTAGCATTATTTTTCTCAAACATTAAAGAAATGTGTACTCAAAGTAAAAGATTCAGAAAGCTTTTATTGAAAAAGAATGTTTCAAGTATGAAACATGTCCCCTATAACCATGCCACAATTTCAGAAGCAACCACTACTAGTATTTGAATATACTTCCTTCTAGACTTTTCTACCTGCTTTTCCTCATAGTTAAGATTTGTCTCTATCCAATACTGGGTATTCGACTTCTTCCACTGAACTGGGATAATGATAAAGCATAACGATAACAATTACAGTTCTCTAACCACTTTCCATACTCTATGTTAACATCCGTAAGCAGTCTGATAGCGTTGTTCCACAACGACAACTACTTGACATCTCTGGGTTCAGCTTCCTGTCTGTAAAATGGGGTGTTAAATAGTGCCTACCACTTAGAATGGTTGTGGGGATCTTGGGTTAATGCAGCTAAAGCACTTGGAACAGCGCCTGGCATGTGGCAAACACTTGATAGAGTGAACTAGTGTTATTACCCCATTTTGCAAATGAGGAAACCAAGGCATGAAAGGTGGAACAGCTCATCCAAGGTCAGTAGCTGGTGGGGAGAAGGGTGAGGACTTGAACACAGGCAGAATGACTCCAGAGTCCATGGCCTTTAGCCAAGTATAGTGATAGTCAAGTTTCTTTTGAGAAAAACAAACCCTGAAATTTGGTCCACAGTTGGGATTATGACATATGTAGATCTATCTTCTGGATTTAGAGGACCCGAATTGAAGCTGGGTTGTCAGAAAGGACAGTGGGGGTCCTCAGGGAGAACCTTTCATAGGGAAAGCTGGTGCCTCTAAGTTTCTTGAGTGAGAAACAGTGTTTATGTTTGTTACGCCCGTAGGCCCAGTTCCTAGAATTGCAGAAAAGCACCTGACCCATAGTAGGCATTCAGTAGAGCTTTGACTGACTAAATTTTGCACGATGGGGACATACTTAGCAAATTGCTTCAAGATCAGAGGGACTGGAGTTCCAGGGTAGCTGCTGTCAATCAGAACTCATCCTGACTTAGCCCCTTTGGAGTGCCAGTTCCCTGAAAGAGCCATGACAAGCACACTATGTAAAGAGTCTCCCTGAACTCTGCAATTCTTGGGACCCCTGCTGCGGGACTCCCATCCTAATTCAGCTGAGCCATCTTCATCTCATCCCCTGGAAACATCATTGGCCAGAGCAACGTTCACTGGAGTTTCAGCCATAGTGGAGTTTTACCTACTAGGTGGTGGTAGAAATGTGGTGCCAGCCTGACCTGCACAGATGTGGTGGCTGCTTAGGGTACAGTGGAAGGGGCCACGCTCCAGTCAGAGTGAAAAAAAAAGAGCTGTGTTTACTAAGCTATGGGACGCTTTAGTGTTTCTACTTACGGTGGTATCTCCGCCTTCCTCAACTGAACAAACAAAAGATTTCTGCTCGTCTGCAAATAAGGTAACTGGGAACTCTAGAACATTAGAGAGAAAAAAGCAAGATCCCTGCTCCTTAGCACAGAGACATGGCTAGAGGTCTGTGGCAGTAAGAAAGTGGCTGTGGGGGCAGCACCTGTGGCTCATCGAGTAGGGCGCCGGCCCCATATACTGAGGGTGGTGGGTTCAAACCCAGCCCCAACCATACTGCAACAAAAAAATAGCCGGGCGTTGTAGTGGGCGCCTGTGGTCCCACCTACTTGGGAGGCTGAGGCAAGAGAATCGCCTAAGCCCAGGAGTTAGAGGTTGTTGTGAGTTGTGTGACGTCACGGCACTCTACCGAGGGCGATAAAGTGAGACTCTGTCTCTACAAAAAAAAAAAAGAAAGTGGCTGTGGGGCTTTTCAGAACATGGTGGGCCTCTTATGACAGTGGTAATGGCTTGGCTAGACGTGACAGGAACCATTAATATGGACAAAGTCATTTCAGACTGTGGTAGAGGTCCAGAAGCACTAGGGGAGGAGAATTCCCTGGGTGCCTGGACGTTTAACTTGAGTTGGTAGCAGTTCAGGGTTACAGGGATTTGGGTATTAAAATGCTAATGGAAAAAAAATGCTAATGGAACATTTGGGTTGCAGTGGTTACTTAATTTACCTGTAGCTGGGGAGGTGGAAGGGAGGCTATTTAAAGCATGGGCTTTGAATTCAGACAGACCTGGTGATGAGAATCCCGAGCAGGTTACTTAGCCTCTCTAACTTGGGTTTCCAAATCTATAAAGTGGGAGTGATAATACCTACTACACTGAGCTCCCTTCAGGGTTACACGAGCAAAATGCTTAGCTAAGGTCCTGGTCCATGCCAACTATTGTAAATAAAGCAGCCTCTTTGGTTTAGGCATATTTATGTACATCATCTCATTTCCTCCTTGCAATAACCCATTAAAGCAGGTGGTATTCTTTTTTTTTTTTTTGAAGAAAAAATAAAATAATTTATATCAAGTTGCTTTCTTTTTTTTTTTATATTGTTGGGGATTCATTGAGGGTACAAGAAACCGTGTTACACTGGTTGCATTTGTTGGGTAAAGTCCCTCTTACAATCGCGTTTTGCCCCCAAAAGGTGTGGCACACACCAAGAAGCAGGTGGTATTCTTATTATCCTTAGTACCTGAATACAAAGAATACAAAGCCTCGGAGACCTTGAGTGATTACACCGGATCACACAAACTCTAAGTGGTGGGCCCAGGACTCTTACGGGGCCCTTCTGGGCCCCTTAAGTTATATCAAGGAAGTAATTTAATAAAGACAATTAACTAATTGACAAAAAATTTAAAAAATATATCCTTTCCTAGTGCAAAATAAACCTAGATGCTGGACGTAAGCTGTTCTGGGTCAATTGAACATATCACCAAGAATTAGCTATTACAATTTTTGCTTCTCTCCTAAAAGAGAAAGAAAAAACTTCAGAAAAAACTAGCTTCAGAAAAAACTTCTCTGAATATTAGAATGATCATGCTCAGGCTGGGTGCAGTGTCTCAGGCCTGTAATCCTAGCACTCTGGAATCCTAGCAATCCTAGCTGAGGCAGGTGGATTGATTGCACTCACAGGTTCAAGACCAGCGTGAGCAAGAGTGAGACCCCATCTCTACTAAAAATAGAAAAACTGAGGCAAGAGGATCACTTCAGCCCAAGAGTTGTAGGTTGCTGTGAGCTATGACACCATGGCACTCTACCCAGAGCAATAGCTTGAGACTCTGTCTAAAAAAAAAAAAAAAAAAAAAAAGAAAAGATCATGCTCAGATTTCATGCAAATCAGCAGCCACCATCACTCCTAACCCCTTAGTTTTCTTTTATTGTCTTCAGAGCACTCACTTCCTACCACTTCTTATGTTTTGCTTAGGTGATTACATTCTGAACCCCCACCAGGAACATGTAAGTTTCTGAGAGCAGGGGCTTTGGTTTGTTCACTGTCTGGCACAGAATAGATGCTCAGTACATATGTGTTGAATCACACATTTGTTAAAAGCAATGAGCATACTCCAGCTCTTCCATAAGAAGCAAATATTCCACTATCACCTCTCTCCTCCTCCCCCACATCATCATCTCCCATTCACATTGTTTGGCAGCTAAAGCACCATGGAGTATAGTGGGTAACCTTTGACATCAGGGCTTGTTAAACACCTTTCGATGGTTTTTTTGCATATAGTATTTTCACACGTTTTCCTCCTCACATCTTCAAGGATTACGGCAGCTGCTTAGATGCTGAGGGAGGGCAGAGTGCTGGGCTTTTGGGGTACGGGTAGGAGGTAAGTTTCCAGGAGTGAAGAAAGTATCAGTTGCTACTTATCATAAGCCTTGCAGGTGGGTGTTCTTATCCCCATCCCCTTAGATGGGGAAAATGAGGCACGGTGAAGCTCACCGACTTGCCTGAACCCTTTAGAATGGTGATAGGCCCTTCCTTGGGGCCTTGAATCACCCTCCCCCATGCCACAAATGCTTATCGGATTCCCCAAACTCCTGAAGACAGAGTCTAGGTCTTATTCATGTTTGTTGTTCCGCAGCCTAGTACTGGGCCCAGGACATAATAGCCACTCAGTGAACTTTTTTTTGTTAACTGTCTAAAGCAGTGGTTCTCAACCTTCCTAATGCCACGACCCTTTAATACATTTCCTCGTGTTGTGATGACCCCCCCAACCATAACATTATTTTCGTTGCTACATCATAACTGTAATTTTGCTACTGTAATGAATCGTAATGTAAATATCTGATATGCAGGATGTATTTTCATTACAAAGAAGTCTTGACCCACGGGTTGAGAACTGCTGGTCTAAAGTAATAGCCAGTAAGCCCGCAAAATTTTGACAAAAGCCCATGCCTTCTGGTTAAGTTTGCATGAGATAAGGTCCTTGGGGTGATACATTTTTAATGTAATGAATGCCGCCCCCTCCCTACTTTGGGCTTCTTTGTTTGGGATGTTTCTGGACAACATCAAAAGACATTTGCAAACTGATTCTCACTCGGGGCCAGGAGAAGGTGGGGAATCCAGGCATCCCCCAATGCCCTGGCTGCTCACTGGTGGGGAATGTTTGGAGAAACAGAGGCATCTCCGGACTCTTCATATCTGAAAAAGAGGGTGAGAGAATAAGGATGAGGCAGCAATCTTAAATTTTAAGGGGCTGCAGACATCCAGTAAGTAACCATAAAACCCTAGGAAGGCAAGCTTTGAATCAGGTTAACAGCAGACGGTTAAGTTTTATTATGTGCCAGGCATTGTGTTGACTGCTTTACGTAGAACTTTCCCGTTTAATCCTCCTAGCAACCCTAGAGAACAGCTCTTACGATACATACTTTACAGAAGACAAAACAGAGGCCCAGAGAACTTAAGTGACTTGCCTGATACAGCACAGAGCTGGTTAGTGCTGGTATTAGAACCCAGCTTTATCTGTCTCGGGGGCCAGTTAGTTAGTTGTCTAGGTTCTCCTGGGAGACTCGCGCAGGGCGTGTCCAAAGACGCTCCAGCTCGGCTGGAAAGGAACTGAAATTTCTAGCAAAGGCGAAGTGCCTGGGCCGGAGCCGGCCCCGCGGCGGGGCAGAGGGCCCTACGCGGGTCCCTGCTCCCAGCGCCCGCATCCCCGCGCTCCCCACCAGCGGCTGGCGCTGCGGTCGCGGCCGGCGCGGTCCGAGGTGCGCCCGGGCGCGGATCCGGGTGCGGGGCGCGCTCGGAGGGGCGGGCGCGGGCGCGCAGCTGCCGCGGGGTTCGGCTTGGCAGAGCAGATGGCGCCGGCGGGGGGCGGCCGTTTGACGTTCGTAGCACTTTCCTTCGCGCATATGTTGCGGGCGGGGACGACCTCCAGCCCGCTGTGGCGGCGGGTTGCCAGCCCTAGACGCGCGGAGGCCGGGATCGGCTGCGTGTCCCAGCTCAGTTCCTGTCTGTGGAGGAGGGGGACTGGCACCTTCCCGTTAGATGATGACAGGTATTTCCTATCCTTACTACGGGCCTACAGGAAGGGCTACGGTCCCATTCTACAGCTAGAAACTGAGGTCTGAGAAGGGGCTGACCGGCAAGGGCGCCAGGACGGACCCGGAGTTGGCTGATTCCCGCTTGAGCACGTGGTTTTCCTGCGGAGGACCGCGTGTCTCCAGCCTGAGTCCCACAAGCGAACTTTCTTGGTTTTGTCTTTGTCCCAGAAATGTTCTCCCTTGTATAGGGCCTTTGCATATGCTGCCCATTAAGTCCCTCCCCATCCCCCCTCCCCCCGCAACCACCATTTCCTCCAAGGGCTCCTTCAGAGTTTAGGTGAGGCATCACTTCCTAAGTGAAGCCTCCCCTGAACTTGAACCACAGCTTCAGAGCCCTAGGGAAGGCTGGAACCTTTTGGTTACTGTGTGGGATCCCACCCCCAGCCCCAAACTCTAAGCTCCATGAGGACAGGGAGTGGGTGTGCCTTCTTGCTCCGCATTCTATTCCACCTCCATAACAAGCACTCAAGTAATAGTTGTGAATGAATGATTAACTAAATGGGTGAATGAATGAATGAACAGGATTTCTGAAGTAGCACTTACTTCCTTACTATCCAGTTGCCAGCAAGTCGGTGGTGGAGGGAGGGCTGTTTGGAAATCCCGGGCCTTCCCAACCACAGCTTTTCCTTCAATAAATGTGAGCTGTGGTTTGTTCTCCTTCCTGCTCCTCACCCCGCCCCCACCGCCCCGCGACTGGAGGCCAACCAAGCCCTTCCCCTCCTGTTGACAGAACGGAGTCTTCCTTATGCCCATGAATGAAGTGACCGTTAATAAGAGGAAACCAGGCCAGGAAGAGCCAAAGGAGAGAGCTGGCAGCTTTGTAAGTGGTTTTTCAACGGGAAAAGTGAGAAAATGGACACTAAAATGAATCCTTTAAGTTGCTTTTCTGACCTGCTTAGTGGGAGAGCTGGGGATTCCAGGATGTTGGAGAGCTTCCCAGATGGAGAGGGTTCAGATGCAACAAATATTTACTGACGCCTACTAGGTGCCAAGGGCTCCTTGGGGCTCTATGACAAACAGCTCGAAGGATCCTTGGCACTCTTGAGGCCTCATTTGAGCCTCCTCAAAACTCAGGGAACTGAGATTCACTGCCTCCGTTCTTCAGAAAAAGGAACAGAGGCTCATGGGGTCACATGACCTGTCCAAGATTACCCTTGAATTTCATCCCAAAACCGATTTCATTGTTTTTGAAAAATCCAAATGTGACTTTTATTTTTCTGAAAAATCCTCTTAAAGTTGTTGGTACATAAATTGCAGCTTGATAATTTGCCTGCTTGGATGCCATCTCCCTGGCTGGAAAAATTATCTCCTCCTTGAGAAGTCTCAGATTGGCAGAGCTTGATCTCCTTCATTTACTATAAATCCAGTAACTCTTTCAGTTCATTGAAAAGACTAATAGCTGGAGCTTATTAGTCCTCATCACTTGTTAACTAAGTGGCACTATTAAATTAATGTGTCAAGTACTTTATACACATATGCACTAGCTTACTTAAACCTCACAACAGCTGCAATGAAATAGGCTCAGTTTGGGTCCCTATTTTGTAGGTGAAGAGACTGAGGGTCCCAGAAGTTAAATACCTTTCCCAGGATCAAGAGCTAGTGAGTAACAGAGCCTGGATTCAAACCCAGACAGTTAGTTGCTAGGCACCATCACGTTAATGGTTTTTAGTACGTTCCTTGAGGGACTCCAGGGTCCTACCCAGGGGTGGAAGAGATTGAGGCAAAGGGACATTTGACTGGATAGGCCTGAAAGCCTCAGGCATCCAACTGGGACAGCTCTGCTCTTATCCTCTAAAGTCAATCTGCAAGATTTTGCTGGACAAAGAGTAGCCAGTGCTAAGAATATTAAAAGTTGGGAACTGATAGAAAAGGCTATTGCTCCGACCATTGCATGGTTGTGCTGCTAGCAGGGCAGTAGCTTCTGGAAGCCCAGCTTCATCTCCTCTGTGCACCTCTCAGTGCCCAGCTCTGCGTCTTAGGAAAGTGCAAGGTCAAAAATGAAATGTATCAGAGGGCACTGGGGTAGCTGTTCTATTGCAGTTTACTCTTTGCTCCTTCCAGACTTCCAAAGGCACCTCAGCCAGGTGGAGAAGACCTGCCCATATCAACTGCCAGTTAGCGCTTATGGAGAGAAAGGACTCTATGCAGATCAAAGGAGAGACTTAGCGAGGTCACTTGAGAGCAGCTTGGAGGGCACTCTGATCCTGTGGTCTCAATTTGGTCCCAGGTATTTTCTGAAGTTATGGGGGGTAGGAAGGGCAATAGCCTCAGGCTAGAGGACAGAGGAATCTCAGGCTTGGGGGACAGGGGAAGAGGGTTCTGCTACCTATTAAGAAGGTAATGATGTTTCCTTTGGGGGGTGATGAAGATTGAGGTACACACACTCACCCCATCAGCCTGCTGGCTGCCCGACCTACCCTCCCATTTACACCCTTGGTATTTATGACTCATTCACGTCCCACTGTGTCCTCCAATGTTAGACACATAATAAAATTAGATATTGGCAAAAACTAAATCAAAAACTAAAAACCACTAGCAAAGACTACAATCAAGCAAAGGTATAAATTAAAATGAACAGCCATGTTGGAAAAGAGAGTTAGAAGGCAGGAGCCCAGATGGTGATATCATAAACAGTTACTGCCCTTGAGCTTCAGAATTAACTTTTAGCTTCCTAGTGGCCAGAGTGAAAAGGAAAACTCAATCCATATATAATTCCAGTTTTCAATGAGGACGTGCTGATTTGCTCAAGGGATACTGAGCTTTTCTCTGAACCTAGAACAAAAAGAAGATTTTTGTGTGGGGCATCGCCTTCTAACAAATTTAGATTGTAATGTCCTCTACAAAAGTCCTGTAATAAGTTCAATGTAGTAGTTTTCATTAATAAGCTGGTAACTTAATACACAACATTGTACCTCACTGAATCAATGCTTTGAGTGGCCGTGGAGGTGTGGCTCTGAAAGGTCCATTGAATGTGGACATCAAGCATGAATTTTATGGAGGAATAGAGGGAACCAGATGTCATTCAAACAGCTCCCTGAATAGTTCTCCTCTGAGAAGGGCTCTGGATAGGACTTGGGCAGCAGGCAGTTATGGTCACTGTGTTTTGCTGGTTAAGTGCAGATCCACCCTCAGACTATCTATCTGATCTATGCCCAAACGTAATTATGCAGTAAACATTCCTCAAATCAAAAGAAAAAGATGATTAAGTTATGTGAAGTGGACCTCAACCAAATACATACTTACACATTTTTACAAATGAAACTCTCATTGATGGTGTGCATGTGCCTCTCCCATTGCTTCATTTCCAGATCATGGTCCAAGCAATTTCTGACAGTCTGTGTAGACCTGGCCTTGATATTGCTGGTTCATTTAGCAGGTACACCCTTCATCTGCAAAGAAGGAAAAAAATAAAGATGTCATCAATAATATTCCTACAGAGTCTCCATGCAGCCTGCTTCTAGTGTGGGAGGCAATAATTTGTTCCCTGATATATGAGGATTGCTTTCTTTTGGTTGCTGAGACCCAATCAGTCTTCAGAGGTAGTTGTAATTAATAGGTAAGAAAGTGCAAATACATCTGAATTAATAGAGCCACTAGGTGTGACTAACCATAATATGATTACATGTGAAATTAACCTAGAGATCAAACCTAATCAATCCACACTAATAACTACCAGGACAACAATTTATAGTTTTAGATGAGTTTACTTTGAAAGGAACTAAGGAAAATGAACTCTGTTAAAACGTAAAGGCTGTGTTTTTTTTTAAGTGTGAGTAGCATACAAAGATTACAAATATGCATGTAGATGACGTTAATGTCCAGATATCGAATAACCAAACCATTATTTATATTGGCAGATGAGGGTAAACAAAATTAGAAATTTATAACAGAAGCTCAAGTTTTTAAAATGAAGCTTACATTAGTATAGAATCTGAATTTCTAAATGTATCTTTCATTATTTATTTATCTAATTCCTTAAAAAATTATAAAAACAATATTGTATACATAGAACATATACTATATAAGCTATAAAGAATGAGATAATAAATAGCCATGTACTTATAATTTGGCTTAAGAACCACAACATGAACAGATCCATTGCAGCCCCTTGTATATCACTCCCTGACTACAAACCTTCTCTTCCTCACCCCAGAGGTAAACATTATCCAGAAGTTCGTGTTTTGCTGTTGTAGATTATAGTGCCAACCCCAATTCTTCATCCTTCACTTTGTCCTTTACAACTTTTCTACGTAACTTTGCAGAACCCTCCCAATATGGATAAGGCTCCTTTCCCGCTCTCTTTGGGTTTGGCCAATAGAAGGAAGTAGAAATGACATGTCATTTCTGAACCCAAGCCTCCACTTGCTTTCATGCACCTTTTCCAACATCATAAAAAGAATATGCATAGACTAGTATGCTAGCAGAGGAAGAGAATAAAAGGTAAATGAAATGGAGATGAGTCACCCTAGCCAAGCCCAGCCTAGATCAGTCAACCCAAGGCCAAGCCCCAGTTCCATGAGAATAAATGATCGTGGCTTTACAACAATGAGATTTAGGTGATTCTTTATACAACATGTTTGTGGCAATTGCTAACTCACATATACATTCTTCCTTTCCTTTATAGATTTACTACAGATATGTCCTTGAACACATTGTTTAGTTTTTGCATATTTGTGAGCTTTATATAACCGGTAACATATTGGTGAATTCTTTTGCATAGCTGGCATTAGGATTTAAAAGGTCCACGTCAATAATTGAAAAGAGCCCCAAAGAAGCCAAGAGTTTTAAAAAATTACAATGTAAGCAGGTAAACAGACTTTCCAGTGGGCATCTTGCCAATGATTATCCACTGCCAGGTCAACATAAACAATCTCAGCAGCACAAAGATGATAATGATGTAGGTCAAAACGGCAGAAAAGATGAAGAATGATATGGATGCTTTCCATCTGATGAAGACTGTGGTGAGATGGAAGAGCTGAGGCATCAGGCAGACCTAGTCCACACCCCAGACGCTCCTGGTCTATGGATGTAAATTTCAGCAATTATTTTATACTCTCTGGGCCTCGATTTTACTGTCTGAGGAATGGATGTAAGAATCCCTTCCTAGTGAGAACTGAAAGTTAATTCATTCACTCACCTCTGTGAAAGCAGAAGTTTCGATTCTAACTTTTATAGAAGGGACAGAGAAGTGATGGAATTAAGGGCACATGATGGAAAGGAAGAGGAATATTTTTCCTCCCAAGGCATAGAGAACTTGTGAGTTGAAGGCAAGGCATCTGAAGAATGTTTCTCTGTCATCACCTCCCATCTGTGTAGGGCAGAAGGCAAAGTCATCCGCAGGTTTGAGAGGGTCAAGAATAGAGTTAGGATCCTGTGAAGAAAGTTATTAACAGCCAGAGGAGAAAAAAAGGTATTCACAATGTTTTATGTTAAGGATCTTTAAATGCTTAAAGGATGTCATAGTATATAACTGTCAGGATTTCAGAGGCATTTTGGTTCAGCACTCCCATTTTATAAATGTGAGAACTGAGGTCCAGAGAAGTCAAATCTTGATAGAAATCATACAATGGGTTCGACGCCCATAGCTTAGCGATTAGGGCACCGACTACATACACTGAGGCTGGTGGGTTTGAACTCAGCCTGGGCCTGCTAAACAACAATGACAATTGCAACAAGAACAACAACAACAACAGCAACAAATAGCCAGGCATTGTGTGGGCGCCTGTAGTCCCAGCTGCTTGGGAGGCTGAGGCAAGAGAATCGCTTAAACCCAAGAGTATGAGGTTGCTGTGAGCTGTGACACCACAGACTCTACTGGGGGCTACAGAGTAAGACTCTGTCAAAAAAAAAAGAAAGAAAGAAAAGAAATCATGCAATGAATCAGGGTGCATCTGTGATTTAATTGCTGAGCTTGATTCCCATTCATTCTGGTACTTCATTACT
Source organism: Perodicticus potto (assembly GCA_963574655.1). Taxonomy (NCBI): domain Eukaryota; kingdom Metazoa; phylum Chordata; class Mammalia; order Primates; family Lorisidae; genus Perodicticus; species Perodicticus potto. The sequence continues at coordinate 25,474 of CAUYRH010053471.1, forward strand.
AGAATCTGCCCCTAGAGTCTGTATATATCCTCTTGGTATGTCTAGTTATCGTATAACTTCTGCAATAGACGGAATGTTTGTGTTCCCCAAATTCATATCGTAAAACTGTAACCCCACAGTGATTGTCTTTAGAGATGAGGCCTTTGGGAGGTAATTAGGTCATGAGAGTGGACCGCTCATGAATGGGATTAGTGCCCTTCTAAGAAGAGGCCAGAGAGCTAGTTCCTTCTCTTCTACATGAAGACACAATATGAAGTTGGCACTCTACAGCCCAGAAAAGGGTCCTCACCAGGACACAACCACACTGATCTTGGCCTGATCTTGGCCTTCCAGCCTCCAGAACTGTTGAGGAACAAATTTCTATCATTTATAAGCCACCCAGTCTATGATACTTTGTTAAAACAGCCTGGACTAAGACAACTTCACTTTTGAGACTGGATGAGCCTAGTTCCAGTCATTGTTCCTCATAAATTCCATTGCTCAAATCTTCAACTAAGTTTAGTTTTTTGTTTTTTTAATCTAAACTCTTCCCTCCCAGTGTCTCTTGACCCTTCCCCAGCTGGGCTTTCACCCCATCATCCCTCCATAGCAGCTCTGTGAAGGCCACTGAGACCACTAGGTTGCTAAATCCAACCATCCAGTTTTCAGTCTTCAACTTAAATTAAGTTGTTATCAACTCCTTTTTGACATAGACCCTTTCTTCTCTTTGAAACCCCTTTCTCACGTGGCCTTCAGGGCGCCACATTTTTCTTCTCTTCCTCTCTCATGGCCCACTCCTTCTTGGTCTCCTTTGCTGATTTATTCTTATGTCTCTGCTCTTTTAATGTTCAAATGTCCTGGGGCTTAGTTCTTGGACCCCTTCTCTTCTTTCTCTAAACCAGTGGTTTTCAACCTTCCTAATGCCGTGACACTTTTATATGGTTTCCTTATGTTGTGGTGATACCCAACCCTAAAATTGTTTTCATAATGAAAATTATGAAAATTATTCATAATTAAAATAATTTTATGGTTGGGGATCACCACAACATGAGGAAACCGTATGAAAGGGTCACAACATTAGGAAGGTTGAGAACCACTGCTCTAAACTCACTCATGGCACTTTGGTGATTTTATCCAATCAAATGTCTTTAAGTGTTATCTATACACTGATGAATTTACAATTTTTATTTTCATCTTTTATCACTCCCTAGAGCTCCAGATTCCTATATCCAACTGCTCAACCACTATGTCTGCCTGTCTATGTAAAATCTTTCTTAAGCTGAACATGTCCAAATCCAGCTCTCCATCTTTCCCTCCCCAAACCCACGCTGTCCGCTTTGGCAAATGTCAAGTACACCCATCCAGATGCTCAGTTCAAACTCTTGAAGTCATCTTTGACTTCTAGTTCACACCTCACAGCCAATCCATGAGGCACATCTTTAAAATAATGTCCAGAATCTCCCCATCTCTTGCCATCTCCACCACGATCACCTTGGCCCCAGCTACCATTAACTCTTTACTCAGGAGATTTCAATTCCTGTTCACCTGGCCTCTCTGCTTCCACATTGTTCTATGGTCTTTTCTCAACATGATCTGGAAAGAACTTTTTAAAACACATGTCATGTCATATCACTTCTCTGCTTAAACCCCCCAGTGGCCCCCATTTCAGTCCAAACACATTCAAAGTCCTTTGTATGACCTTTGAGAACTGGTACAGTCTACTTTTAGGTTAACTCTCTGATTCAGCTACTAACTTTCCTACATAGAAACATCCAGCACTTGTCCCCTCCTAAATGTGATCACACTGAGTGGACTGTTCTGCAGTTTTGCATAGCGATGTATCTGGACAACCTTTTGACATCAGCACCACCTACCCCATTCTTTTTAACAGCTCTCAGTAAAATGCTTATGATAAGCATTTCATCTTTTGATGTGACAAAAGCAATGTAAGTAATATGCGGGAGAAATATTGCCTTAAATACATGTAAAATTGGGGAAAAAAGAGCAATACTGGAAAGAAATATGCCAAAATGTTGAAAGTGTTTGCCACAGATTAAGTTTAACTGCGTTGGTTTTCCTCTCTGCTGCTTTCTGCTTTATTTGCACAATGACTAAATACAAATGTGGATGTGAACAAAAAGGCCAGAAAGTGTCCTCTTTCAATAGGATAAACAAACTTTCATACATGCATGCAAGGGAAACTACTTAATGATAAGGGAGGACGTACTGACACATACAATGTGGATGATTCTCGAAAACATCATGCTGACTGCAAGATGCTGGACACAGATGAGCTCACGCTGAATGATTCAGTTTATATGAACTAGAATAGGCAAAATCGATCTACAGTTATACAAAGCATATCAGTAGTTGCCTGGGGCTGGGGTCTGCGTGGAGGCACTACAGATCTTTTGAGGGTATCAGGCAAATTTTCTAGGCCTCGATTGTGGTGATGTCTACATGGGTGTATATATATTTGTCAAAATTTGTTAAATGGCACACTTAAAATGGATGTGTTTATCTCAATTTTGTCTTAATAATGTTGATTTAAAAGGCTGGACCTGGTGGCTCATATCTATAATCCCAGCATTTTTGGAGGCTGAGGAGACAGGATCACTTTTGGCCACAAGTATAGGACCGGCCTGGGCAACACAATGAGACCTCATCTCTCCAGAAAATTTTGAAAATTAGCTGCGTGTGGTAGCAGGCACCTGTAGTCCCATCTACTTGGGAGGGTGAGGTGGGAGAATTGCATGAACCCAGGAAGTTCTAGGCTACAGTAAGTTGTGATTGGACCATTACACTCTGGCTGAGATGACAGAGTAAAATTCTGTCTCTAAAAATAAATAAATAAATAAGAAAAGAAAACATAAAACTAGAAAGGTATCGACAAAAATGGCAATAATCCCTGTTCAAAGAGAATAGTAGTGTAATATGGGGCTGTGTGCTCCATAATGTTATAGGAAGATATGGAAACAAAAGTAACCATATTTTTTTCAAAAGTTGATTGAGAAATTCTTCAGGAAAATGACTGTCTTTTAAAACTCAACTCCTTGAGGTGCCATTTTGCAAATAGGTCTTTCTTAGGGTCCTTTCTTTGTGGCATGCAAGCGAAACAAACAGAACCAAATTGTTCTGCAGAGTAAAGAAAGATCAATTTTGAGGACACAGGAGATAAGCCCAAGAACAAAGAAAAGCTGGGAAAGAGATGAGAAGTGGCAGAGAGAGAGGGGCTTCTGCAAGAGGAAGGGTGTGGGACCTGAGGGAGAAGTTCAGGAGGATGGGTATCACTAAGACACTTTTAAGCACACGAATATCTAACGTTCAACTGTAAAGTGGTTCGCCATTCCCCACTGCTGAATTACCAGTAAAAATTGTCCCACATGTGACTCTTTGCTGGAGATATCAAAGGGAAGGGACCAACCATCTCTCATTGTGATACACAAGGGTAAAGAACAGGTGAGGCATGCCAGGTGAGAGTAAGATGAAGGATTCAGGGAAAGAACTGGACAAAGGTAACCCAGAGAAACTTAACTGTGCACACGCATTCCCAGAAGCAAGGAGGAGGGTGTCAGGTTTCCCTCTGATACAGGATGGGTGTTCCAGCTGTTTCATTTAAGTTCAACAAGTTCTCACCCTCAGTAGGTTAGAATCAAAGGGACGCCCTGGTGCCAAGCGTCAGGGGCTACTTTACGTATAAGCGGTAAACCGGTCATTGATCTTTGTTTATTGAGCTGGCTTCAGATTCAAATCCTTTTTTAAAAACAGCAGTTGAATTTTCTTGGTGTCAGGTTTTCAGAATTGATTAGGAATAAAATTATTATGTCAAACTGGAAAAAAAATTTTCACCAGTGTTCCTCTTGCAGAGAATCCTATATACAGACAGAAGGCCTGATTAGACACACCCTTTGGACTAGTAAGAGGTAACCTTGACTGAGTATTTTTTATATGGTGAGCCCTGTTCTGATACTTGTTACGAGTATTATATCAGTTAATTTCCACTGGAACTTTCTGAAATAGGTGTTATTATTATCCCTACTTTCTAGATGAGAAAATCGAGGCAACTAGAGGTTAGGTAATTCATCCAGAGTGACAAAATTAGTGAGTGGGAGAGTTGGAATTTTATCTCAAGAAGATGAGAAATCACAAATAGGGCGGGGGTGGGGGAAGTGTGTGCTATTAACCTCTAGTGGGTAGAGACCAAGGATGCTGCTGAACATCTTGCAATGCACGAGAATGTCCCTTTCACCCCTCAACAAAGATGAATTCATCCCTACATGTCACTAGTAACAAGGGGGAGAAACCCTGCTTGCAATCCCACACTACACCCCATGTTGGTTAAAGCGTGTTTGTGTGAACTCTCCCAAGGGCTATAATACTATTCAATACTATTGGCATTCTACTTCCTATGAGAAGGTGGGCCCAGTAAGCTGCACAGATTTTGTTTTACTGAGAGGAATGTACAAGTCAGAGAAAGTGGAGTTGTTTGGGACAATAAAATGCAACTGAGTATTTCATGGTGGACGGGTGGCCATGGAGAAAGGCCATAGGTTATGGTGGGAGAGAAGGTGATCAAGAAAGAACACATGCATCTGGTGGAAATACATGGAGAGAGTTGCTGTAGGGGTGCATGTCAGCAATCTTTTTCAGTTCTCTAACCCTTTTACTAAAATCTGCATTGCTTGATGATGCTTTGCATAATGGATTTTCTTTTGGAAGGAACAAAAGAAGTACAGAGGTACACCCCTCCCCCCCCCAAAAACATACTCATCACAGAGTGGAAACGTGCTGCTTGCTCACGGGGGAAGGGAGAGTTACACATCTCAGTCAGTTCAGTAGCCTCTGCCCAGGAAGAAGACAACCCCGGCTCCATACCCTGGAGCACCATTTGCAAAACCCTGTACAAGCTCTTCTACTCCCAGGCCTACATGCCAATGACTCCCAACTTTCCATCTCCAGCCCAGGCCTCACTTCACACCTGCAGGCTTCTTTATCCAATTCACTTCTGGCTATCTCCACATACTTCTCAAAAATCAACATTTTTGAAACTGAACTCATATCTATTTTTTTCTCTAACCTACTCCCGTCTTTGCAGTTGATGGAATTACCCGGCAACCGTTCAACCAGTAATCATCAGAGATCTTTATCTTTTGTCTCTCACCAGCTTCCCTATCCATCACCAAATCTTCCAAAACATCTCTTGAGAGTGACCCCCTCCCCTTCGTTATCCACAGATTTCACAAGTATATGTCCGTTTTTGCTACTAATGTTCAACAGTTAAGTGGGAAGGCATGATCCCTCCAAATCAATATGTTGGGCTCTTTCTGCCTCTAGCTTCATATTAATAAATGACCCAGAAAAAAAAAGAACAAATGTAAATTCATGGTGAGTGCTGATGATACAGAATTATGTGGCAAGCTGGGGCCAGGGGCAAAGAGCAGGAAAGATTCATCATGACTGAGATCGGCTCAGCAATTGAGCTGACACATGGCCAATTAAGTGTGTTCATGGGAAGCACTAGAGAAATCCTCAGCAAGGCCCACGGAAAGAAGGCAGGCTTCAGCCAGCTGATTCACAACCAGATCTGATCCCTCACCCAGAGAGGGAACCTCAGCTCCTAAAACCAGAACAGAAAGGGCTGAAAAGGAAAGCTTAGATTCACCAGTCCCAGGCAGGGATATTTCTCCCCTGCCCCCCATCCTTTTAAATCCAAACCAGCATAAAAAGCATCTCTGTTTTTTCTAAGGATTTTTTTCTGGCACCAGCCTAATGTGTCATTTGGGGTAGCTGAACGTCTTGTCCTTGGGAAGTAGACTTGCAGATTTTTTTTTTTTTGAATTGTAGATGTTGTTGGGCCAGAAGTGGCCTCAGAGGCCAGCAGTGCTGAGGTTACTGATAGTGGGTTCTGAGCCTCTGGGGCTACCTGGAGCTGTTGTGGAGATGTTTGAGCCCACATGTGCATCGCGCCCATCTGTGCACTGAATCAATAAGTGGAGCCTATTCTTAGGACCACAGAGCTATCCCAAGTTCATGATGAATTTTAGGCATCTACCAAACCTCTGAAATTGAATGCAAGTATTTTTTATAAGTATGTGTGTTTGACAACTTTGAGTGGACAAAGGATCATTGTATTTTATCAGCTTTCCAAGGGAAGTCCCAAAGGAAGCTTCTCATCCAAGTAAATACTGTGTGTGACTTTTGTAAAAACTACGTTAGATTCTATTGTAATTAATACATTGCAAATTTATTTAAGACATTAATTTTTAAAAAAACAGTTTTTTGTCATTGTATATTTTCTGGACCAAAGAATGTTTTAGTACCATACACTAGGATCATTTGGGAGTCCTGGAAATGGTTTAGTATTTTTTTTTTTTTTTTTGAGATAGAGTCTCATTGTGTCGCCCTCGGTAGAGTGCTGTGGCGTCACAGCTCACAGCAACCTCCAACTCTTGGGTTCAAGTGATTCTCTTGCCTCAGCCTCCTAAGTAGCTGGGACCACAGGTGCCTGCCACAATGCCCAGCTATGTTTTGGTTGCATTTGTCATTGCTGTTTAGCAGACCTGGGCCGGGCTCGAGCCCACTAGCTTCGGTGTATGTGGCCCATGCCCTACTCACTGAGCTATGGGTGCTGAGCCGGTTTAGTATTTTTTTTTTAATGAAAGCCCTCCTAAAACACATTACTTATAAAGAAATTCAATCCAGAATATATAAAGAACTCTTTGAACACAGTAATAAGACTGAATTCCATTTTTATGACATTCTAGGGAAGAAAAAGTTTTAGAGACAAAAAATTTATCAGAGGATAACGAGCTGGGGTGGGGTGCAAAGGGGTACAAGCAAACTTTCTGGAGTGAAGGGAATGTTCTACAGCTCATGCGTGCTGGTGGTTAAATGATGTACATTAGGGGCTGGGTGTGGGGGCTCACACCTGTAGTCCTAGCACTTGGGAGGCCAAGGTGGGTAGATTGTCTGAGCGCATGGGTTTGAGACCAACCTGCACCAGAGCGAGACCCTGTCTCTAAAAATAGCCAGGTGGGCACCTGTAGTCCCAGCTACTCTGGAGGCTGAGGCAAGAGAATCACTGAAGCACAAGAGTTTGAGGTTGCTGTGAGCTATGACACCATGGCACTCTACCAAGGGCTACAAATCAAGACTCTGTCTCAAAATAAATAAATAAATAAATAAAAAATGATGTACATAATTTTCAAAACTTCTCAAAGTCTGTACTTAAAAAGTATGCATTGTATTGTATGTAAAGTAGACCTTAATATACCTGAGGAAAACAAAGAGGTCCTCACTTTCAAAAACCTATTGATTTAGTCCAATAATTTTATGTGTGAGGAAACTGAGATGAAGAAGCATAAATCATGTGCCCATGTTCAAGGCCATTTCCCCCCTCAGTACAGGCTTGCCTGGAGAGAGATTACTGCCGTGAGACGTGAGGGGTCTTCCAGGAAAGATCTTGCCCCATGGGAAGACAGAACCACGCATCACCAGCCAACCTAGGAGCCCCTTCACCATCCCCAGAACGTTGACATCTCTATCCTGGAATCCAACCCAGGCAGAGTTGTCTGGAAAAGTCTACAAGACTCTGGAGGCACTAGCAATACTGTTTTTGGAAATGGCTTACAGTATGACTCACCAGGAAAGGAAACCCTTTAAAACTGATCATTTGGAATCTTGGCACTAAGACTTCTGACTTTCCTGAGGTGTGGGAAAAAATGGTAGGATGGTGGCAGTCCTCAGGGAGACATCATGATGCCCAGTGAGAGACATCAGAAATGGGAGCAGTGTCCCTAGATACCCTGAAGACACCTAACTTATGTTGGACACACGTGAGATGCCCTCGGGGAATTTATGACAGTGGGGGCTGGGGGAGGGAGTAAATAGGAGGCTGACATTTTGGTGAGCAGTTGGGAACAATTTGAATGATTGCCTTAAATGTAACCCATCAATGTCCCCTGGGGAGGTCCAGATTTCCCATCAGCCACACCAGCTGGTTAGGAGCATGAAAAGAACTAGAACCAAGTTCTCCTGGTTCCTTGTCAGACTCCTCTAGTGCTGGTTCCCCAACCCTGGGGCCTGATCAATAGCTGTCCCTGACCTGTCAGGAAGCAGGCCGCACAGATCACCGCCTGGGCTCTGCCTCCTATCCCACACCCCCTACATCCTTGGAAAAATTATCTTCCATGAAAGGGGTCCTGGTGCCAAAATGGTTGGGAACTTCTGCTGGTGCTTTTGATTCCTTCCTGAAATCTCTAACTGCATTGTCGAAAAAAAGTGAGCAGGGGTCACGCATACCCTGAGACCCTTTGTAGGAGCTTTAATAGCTTATTTACTTTTCAAGTGAATCTTCATCTACACAGAGTTATTAAAGGTGGGACTTTTTCTAACATATTTTAAAGCTCCCTGACCATCAGGAAATATTCTCCCAAGCCCGACCATTCTCAGAGTGGCTTAAGCCCTGTGGGAGGCAGCTGCAGACACACTTGTGGCCAGGCAGACCGCAGGCTCGGCAGGTGACCTCCCAGGGGCTGCTTGTAGACTCTGCTGAGACACATCATGGTACGACTTCATTCTGAGTGTGAGATGGGAAGTTTAGCTCTCAGGAACTCCTCCCAGGAATTCCATTAGAAGGCAGGGCCTGATGAGCCCACTGGGGTGGAGTGAGCCCCAGGGTGGTTGTGCTGGCTGGCGCTGAGGCTTGGGGGAGTAGGGGAAGTGGCGTGTGAGAGGGGAGAGAAATGTAGACCACCCTTCTGGGTCAATCCAAGAAGGAGGAGGTGGAGAGCAGACAGGGGAGGAGGGAAGACAGAACACCACTTCATTGGACTCAGAGGCTTCCCATGGAGATTGATGAAGCGACTGGTGAGGCCTGCAGGGGTGGGGAGGTGGGCTATGTGGGCAAAATAGAAGCAGCACATGTGGATTCAGGAGCTAGAGCCCCAAACAAGAGCCCTTGGGAACAGCAGTCATTGTGCCAGGAACTTTAGACTGTCATAGGCCCTAGAAGTAGCTGGGGTTCAGTTCCTGTGTCTCCTAGGAGCAAGGGGTGCTGGATGATGCCAGGGTTGCATACGAAAAGAGAGAAATGAGCTTTGAGAACAGTGAGTAAAGTTGTGTCACTGATATTGTTTATTTCCAGCCTCGAGGCTGGGCAGAAGAAGTACAATGTCACATGACCCCGATGGAGCCCACTGGCCATCTCTGGGAGGTCTGCGCCAGTGCCCAGAGCCTTTGAGGAGGAAATTGTGGTTTATGCCTCATAGTACATGACAGTAAGTGTGAGACAGTCCTCCAGACTCTCTGGACTAGGAGGGAGGAGTCGGAGACAGGTAGAATTCCCATAAGTTTATAGGTAGGAAAAGAACAGAGAACTATCATTTTATCATTATTGTTCTTTTGCACACCCATTTATACACGACTAGGGTGGCTTACACCATTTTGGATGTTCTGACACCTTGGCCAGAGAGCAGCCATCTGGTGGAACAGTGCAGACCCAGCCACTGGTGATTTCCATGAGTCAGTGACTGACAATGGACAGAAGTCAGAAAATAGGTAGAAATGACAGCACGTGGCAGAGGATGGCTAGATTGACATTCAAACACCTGGGTGAAAGTTCCAGTCCTGCTCATGGGAAAATCACTTACTGTATGACCTCAGATGATTCATAAATAAAACAAGATCCTATTGCCCAAATAAGATCCCTCCTCCACCCCCCACAGTCTGCAACCCTGCAGCTTTTAAGCTGTTGCCATAGTTCTTAAAAATTTTAAGTACTCTCTGCCTCTAGCTCTATAAGTGACCCCCCAATTGAGAACAACTGTAAATTCATAGTAGTTTTTGTAAGTCTCAATTTTCTTATCTGCAAAGCTGAGCCAGTAACCACTATTTTACAAGTTTATTATAAAGATTAGTGAGAGAATGGGTGTAAATGTACTTCAAAGTTTGTAAAGTGCTACCCACATGTAAATATCATCCTTAGATTAAAGTGTATGAAATTACTAATATTTAACCATTTTAGATTCACAAAAATGGCAATTTCATGTAGCTCAACTTAAAACAATCATTTTTTATGATTATCAACATAAGCATGGCAATCATGTTTGTGGGGATTCTGGGGAAAGGTTGATTCTGTAATTAGATTTGTATCAAACTTGCAGTAGGAGTAAGGGGTGTATCTGGGCCTGTGTTTGTTTTCCACTGGACCCCACGACTGGGGCCGTGTGTTTTTAAGACTTGAGGAAAAAGTCATTCCTGGTTCTCTGGAGCAACTGAATTAGCAAGAAGACTGTAGTTGAGTTGTGTCAACCACAGGTTCAAATTAGTAATGGATGTCTCCTGGAAAACAAGTTGGAGGGCTCTCAACCCAGGACAGAGAGAAGGCCTGTGGAAGTACGCAGACACTGGACAGAGAGAAAACTTGGTTTCTCAGGACTCCACACCAAATTCTAACCCACGGAATGAACTTGTTCATTTGTGCATTAAAGCCATTTTAGTTCAGATCTTGCAAGTCTTGTTGAGGATGGCTCAATCCAACTTTTGAGTATGACTTACATTATCATTGACAGCAATAATGTTAATGGCTAATTTCCCATGTGCAATCTATACATCAAGACAGGGTGAAACTTATATAAATGCACTCTTTTGAAATATAGGTTTTTGGGGAAAGACTCTACTGAGGCCTTAAGGCCTAAGACAACTGTTTTAGTCTAGTTTATATTAGAGAACTTTGATTCTGAACTGGCTTTCCTATTACTAATAGTGTGATCACAAGCCCAATGGATAAGGCAAATTTCAATTGGTTTCCATGTTCGGTAGCAAATTTATCTCAGTCATTTCCTTAATCTTTCAATAACGTGTCCCCACATTTTATGTAACTGATCTGTTTTTTTTTGCAGTTTTTGGCCAGGGCTAGGTATGAATTCACCACCTCTGGTATATGGGGCCAGCACCCTACTCCTTTGAGCCACAGGCGCCGCCCTATGTAATTGATTCTTTTTTTTTTTTTTTGTAGAGACAGAGTCTCACTTTATCGCCCTGGGTAGACTGCCATGGCGTCACACAGCTCACAGCAACCTCCAACTCCTGGGCTAGGCGATTCTCTTGCCTCAGCCTCCAGAGTAGCTGGGACCACAGGCACCCGCCACAATGCCCGACTGTTTTTTTGTTTTGCAGTTCAGCGAGGCTGGGTTTGAACCCTCCACCTTCGGTATATGGGGCCAGAG
>CAUYRH010053474.1:0-55610 GCA_963574655.1 Perodicticus potto
GAGGAACGAGAGGCTTCTCGTCCTCAGAAATTCACGTGGAGGGCAGGGGCACAGAAATATGAACATGCAATCAAAGGTGTCGCAGCTGCTAACAGAGGACCGTACAGTCGTGTGAAGATCCAGAAGACAGAAACTGAGAGGCGTCTTCGCAGAGGAGGAAAGAGTGATGTTGGTTCTTTAGCAGAATGTGTAGGGGTCTGCAGCCAAGGGGAACCGGCGGTGCAGATGGGGGTGAGGAGAAAGCTTGGAGGTGGAGGGAATTATGGCCTATATGCGTATAATCATCTCTGCTCTCTGTAAGAAAAATTAAGGAGAAAGAAATTCAAACTTATATTTATTCCTTTAATAAATTTTTTACAACATCCTAAATTTTGAGTACAAGGATATGGTGAATAATAGATTTGCCCTTCCTGGAGCTTATAGTTTATTTGTGGAGACAATAAACAAATAAACAAGTACATAAATTACAAACTGGGGCAGGTGCTTTGAGGTCAGTAACCAGAGGTCTGTAATAAAGGAAAAGAAAGTAAGGGAGGGCTTGGCCCCGTCAGGACGCCAGGGAGGCCTCATGGACGGGAGGAGAATCAACCAGAAAAGAGCCTTCCAGGCTGAGAAACAGCCTTTGCAATAGTCTTATGGTAAAAATAAGTTCAGAAAGTTTAGGGAATCAAAAACAGCCGGTGTGGATGGAGTATAAGGAAAGAAGGGGAAAGCAGAGGATACCTTTGATGAGCTCCTAAGAGCCAGATTACGCAGGGCCTCTAGGTCAAGGGTTTGGGGTTTCTTCCAAGTGCAAGAGAAGACAAGAATAGTTTTAAACAGAGGAGATGCACAAACTGAATTTCACTGGGGGAAAAAACCCCATCTTCTGTGTGTAGAATGCAATGGAGGAATTGAACATAATATCCTAGTTGTCTTTATCCTTCCACTGAAACAGGTGCCTGACATGTGTTCTAGGCCAGGCTCTCTACAAGGGACACTGGGGCTTTTCTGGTCTTTGCCTCTCCCTCTCTGTCCAGTCCTGTCTAGATAATTTTAGGAAATTCCATCAGAATAATTTTAGGAAAAAGTGGGTGTGGAAAAGAGCAAGTGAGCCAATCTCTCTCCTTCAGTCAGGAAGTTTTCATTGAAAGCCGATCACAACAGAGAGACTTTCCTCTCTCCCGGGTCTGGATGGAGGGCGCTCCCAGGACCAGCCTGCCTGGGTGTCCAGCAGGAGGGCACTCCTGCTGTGTGGCTAGGCTGTGACATTGTCTCAGCTCCATCCTTGACTTTGGAGTCCTTTAGATTTTCCGCTTGGTGCTACTCTGGAAGCCCAAGGGCAGCACACAGGGGAGAATCAGAAATGCTTAGGCTGGTTGGTAATTCATAACCAGCCTCCTTCCAAAACCCCTTGGGGGAGGCCTCCATTATCTTCAGGGTCCCAATTCACTCCCAAGGATGTCTTCACACAACCTCTCCTTTTTAGAAACATGAAGATTTATGTCATAATCTCTTTGATTAAATTTCATCAATTCTTCACACTTTGCAGTGACTAGAAGACAATCATGCCTGTGTTTGTGTGTATGGGTAAAACCTTTGATATACCTAAAATATTAAAGTTTAAAAATCACTTTTCCATATTTTTCTCATTTAGTCCTTACTACAACCCATTTTACAGATGACACTGAGTCACAGAGGGGCAGAGACATTTGGTTATGGACACGTAACTCACAAGCGTCTAGAAAGGAGGGAGGTGTCTGTGCTATCCCTCGCTGGCTGTCCAGAGTTTAGTACAATGCCACATAGTAGATACTCGATACGTGTTTGTTGAATTAATTAACAAATGAATTAATGATACCTTGACACAACTGGGATTAAAATTCTGAATCCTGACCTCACTATCCACTGTGTGTGGATTCCCTCTAATAAAACAGTGGATCTACCTCTAGGAATTAGAACACACAAGACTCAATTCAGTCTTGCAGTTTAGAAACGTTTTTGTGTAACACATCAAAGCCGGGTGCTGTGTCGGGGACTCTACCCTTTTAGCAGTGTGTAGACTGAATGGGGCCCTGCAGAGAGAAGGTCCCAGACAAAGGCTTTCTCAGTGTGCTGTGGCTCAAGACCCTTGGTGGTGCTGCATGCCCCTGCCCCCAATCCCAGCCTCAGAACCATACACACATGTGCACACAGTTTTGTATATTATTTTATGGAATTCACAAACTCCCTGCCCAAGTTCGAGGTCGTTTTGGGGGGCTTTTCTGCCAAAATTGATGTTTTAAAGCAAATGGCCTCTAATGAGCTATATATGTCACCACAATGTACACAGCCACTGCTCAGCTTCCAAGAGGAAGAAAGAAGAGAGGGGTAGGAAAGAAAGGCAGAAGCTCACAAAAGTGGAGTCTTTACTGAATCTACAGAGGAGCAACCAAGCCAGCTCACTAGGATTTCTAACGGCCTTGGAAAGCAAGAGAAAAGTGACTGCATAGGGCTGGTGAAATAATTCTTTCAGACTCCCCTATTCAAGAAATCTCAAAGCAGCCTGCTGGTTAGTTGACTAATTTCTCATTTATTTCTGAGAAATGAGAGAGGGTTGATTGTCCATGTAAATCCTGGCTGACCTGTGGCGAGGAGCTAAGTGGCTGACAGACTGCATCACATCTTGGTTATTCATGTACATATGATCTACTTAATGATTTATTTATCCTCAGAGAATCTGGAGTCCCAGGCCATTTTTCCCTTCTTTCTCCCACTAATATTCTTGGTAAATACAAATAGAGTGGTTTTATAAACACTCTTTTAATAAACCCCAGAAATGGAGCCAAGACTAGCATCCACGAGCCTGCTTCCGGGAATAGGCCCCCTCCCCTTAGATCGTTATTCCTTGTGAAAATACCACATTCAGTTAAACAGACTTGCTGGTGTGGTCAAATAAAATGGTAAAACACAAAATAAAAAACCTTTTGTATGTAGGAATGAATGAAGTAAAATAATTCTCCTGCCAGCTCAAATATATCTAAACATTTCTGGAGTTCCATGTACTTCAAAATAAAGATGAATTTGTGAAGATTAGCAGTGATAGCCATGGGAAGTAGAGAAGGATGGCAGAGCCCAGCTGAGCTTTTAACGAGGAAAAAGAATTCAACCATTGAAAAGTGGGGGGCCCCAAACTTTAAAAACTGAATATAATGTAAGATTCCCATATCCTGCTTGCTGCCACAGGGCCCTCACTCTAGAAATGCCATATTTCTCCAACAGAATGAAAATCGTATGCTATCCATAAAACATATGTTTTTAATTATGAAAGAAAACATATAAAGCACATATGTACATATTTAACATAATAAAATATATTTAATAAAATAATATATATTAAAATATGTGTTAATATATACATATATATAATGTATTAACAGAGAAGTTTAATACTTAGGCAAACTTGAGAGCAAAAAATAATGATAGCAAAAATATATTTAATGCTTGCTATGGGACAGATACCATTCATAGTATTTTACCTATATTAACTTATTTTACCCTCACAACTCCATGAGGATATAATTATTATCCCCATTTCATAGTTGAGGAAACAGAGTCACAAAGAGGTTAAGTAATTTCCACAGTTAGACAGGTAGTAAGTGGCAAAGCTGGTATTTTTTAATTCTAAGAGAATTCAATGTAGAAGTTGAAGATAAAATTCATTAGGCGCATGTTAGAAATGAAAGACCCCTGGGGGTTATGGCAGTGTCAGCTGTGCCAGACAGGCACTAAAATCATATGCCCTGTCTGTGGTGTCAAGATGAGCCCTAGTTCTGTTTAAATCCAGGTTCTGGGGTGTTTTGTCTTGGTCAAGCCCTAGGAAAACTCCGTCCATGGGTCAGGTATGTGGCACTAAGGAAGAGGGAAAAGTCACTTACAAGAAACAGAAACCCAAGGACCACTTTCTGGGAGTTGGTTCTAAATTTATGCTACCTACATGATATGAGAATGACAGATTAACATAAAAACTGGTCCAGAAGTAAACTTCGGTCCTCCCCATAGAAATGACTCTCATAAAAAAACCTCACTGAAGATGAGCTCAGAAGCACATAAGGAAACAAACTTCCACCAGTGACAGTGGGCACGTGCACAGGAAGCCAGACAAACAAGCAGTCTGAGAAGGGTTTTAATAAGCACAGTTGAAAATATTCAAGACTAAAAGAAAGAACTAGGCAAAAAGAAATTTTGAAAAAAATGGGAAGATTTTTAAAAAGTCAAATATAGATTCTAGTAATGAAAAATACAATCATTAAAAATGTTTAGCTTTAATATATGAGTAAAACAGCAAAGTAGTAAATTAGAAGTAGCTGTCAAGAAATCACTCAGAACACAGTTCAAAGAGTTGGAGACAGAGGATATAAAAGAAGATAAAAAGGTATAGAGATAGAATGAAAGGTCTAACATGTAAATGAAAGGTATTATTTGAAGATAATGGTAGAAATGTCTTCAAACTTAAAGAAAATTATAAATCCTTAAATTGAAAAAGAACATGGAATCCAGATACAATCACTAACTACAAATCTGTACATAAACACATATCACTGAAACTACATTACATGAAAATAAACATTACCAGAGGGAAAAGATGGATTACCTTAAAGCAGTGATTTTCAACTGCTGTGCCATGAAAATTTTTAAAGACCACAAATTAAATTATTTTCAAAAGAAGCTCAAAGCACAGTAAGTATATAGTTTTTTATACACTTGTTTTTGATCAACCTAATTTCAGTGTGCTGTGGAAGTTTAACTATACATTAAAGTGTGCTTGAGATAAAACAGGTTGAAAAGCATTACCTTAAAGTAATAAATTATATTATTAACAGCTGATTTTTCATAAGCAACAATGGATTTCACAAGACAATGGAATGTCTTCTCTGTGCTGAGACACAACTGTAGCTTTATCTTTTCATAAGGTAATAAAGACTTACTCTTGATAATATAAAAATAAAGATATTCAACTTCCAAAAACTAAAAACATTTGCTATTGAGACCTTCACAGAAAGAAATACCAAAGGAAAGTGCAAGGCACAAGAAGCATCAGAGAACAAAGAAATGTGCAAAATGCACTGGAGAATGCAGACAAGCTTTGAGGGCAGGAATGCAATCCCTGTTAGCATGAGAGAGCAGGGGAGGGCCACTTCAGAGTTAAGGAGTTCTGAGGTAGTCATTTAATTCGAGACAAAAAGAAACTCAATAAACTTCACACTTTGAAAGTTGTGTCATAAAGGCAACAGTATAAGATAAGCCAACTGAAAAAGGTAGTATTTTCTAGTCTGTTAACCAGTCATTGCTGAATCCTTTGAGAGATGTTTTTAAAATACAGATTTCCAGCTCCCCTGGACGATTCTCATTCAGCACATCTGGGAAGCTGGATGTTTCGGTATTTTTACATCCCACCCGCCACCACCACCAAGCCAACTCTGGTGCACTCAATTGTCATTAATCAGCTTGGAGGGGACACCCTATGGGCTCTTAGTCCTTGGATCTCCGAGATGGGAGCAAGCTGGGAGCCAGAACCCAAGGGGAAAACTGATGTGCCATATAGAAGCATTCTATGGGCTAGTGTCCTGGAGTCATACTGGAACTGTCTCTTTACTCTTCGTGGCAGGGAATGTTTTCTCAGGTGATTGGTTTGAGAAGGTAATTTAGTAGATCCCAAGAATTGGAAACAAATTATTTTGAAGTGACGATTTAAATGAATATTGGCAGGCATTAAATATTTAGGCGTAATGAGAATAATGGAGTACCAGAAAGTGTTTTTTTACAATGATGTCATAACTGCTGGCATTCTGCATGTAATAGCAGGAAGGTTGGAAGTGTTTGAGCAGCACTGCTTGTGAGAAAGTGCTTTTAGAAAATATGCAAAAGTTATTACCTCTCTCTTTTGCCTGAGCAAGAAGCAAAAGTCAATGCCTGAATGTCTCATAAAAGCACAGCTTGGCTCTGACTAAAACTCTGTGTCACTCACTAGATGCCTCAGTGGAGGTCCCCCGATCTATGTAGGTATAAAGAATATTATTCAGAGGGGCTCAACTTCCCCAAACTCAGCAATAGATGTCCTATTATGAAAAGTCTATGGAAATGAAAATCTACCTCTTTTTCTAATACCAGTACACTGAATTTGGGAGTTTTGTGGTTTTTTTAATTGTGTAGCATGTTATATTAGAGCCATCTCCTTTTATGTGGGGCAGTTGGAACTCAGCAGTCACCACCTTCGCCAATAGGGCTGAGTAACCCAGGTTTAAGCTGGAGAAGAACTATCCCTCAGTTCTTCTCATGGGAAGTGATCCCAAAAGAGCAGGGTCCTGCCAGTGCAGTCACACCATGCACTGCTGCTGCAGTGAATGTCTGCCCCATCAGGCTGTTGACACATCAGGAGTTGGAGCTTGGTCTTGTTAATCAGGGGAGCTTGAGTCTAGGCTAGTGCCTGGCACACAATGGGTACCCAATACATTGTAGTTCTGAGTAACAGAGGGAATGAATGAAGTCCCTAAAATTAACATGCTTATTACCATCTCAGAGAATAATCATTTCCTTCCCTCTTTAATGACCCTCTGTACGCTGGGCTAGTTCAAAATGTGGATCAGACAGATCTGTGCTTTCCAATATAGTAGCCACATTTGGCCATTTACATGTAAATTAATTAAAATTAAAAATTGCTCAGAAATTTCAATTGCTCAGAGTGAACCCAGTTCACGTGCTTAACAGCCACAGGTGACTAACAGCCACTGTCCTCGATAGCACAGCTACAGAGCATCTCCACCACCACAAGGCTCTACCAGGCAGAGGAGCCAGAGACCCCTGCTGGAAGCCTGACCTCCACATCTGTCCCTGACTCTAGCAGTTATTAACGATGGGCAGATTGCCCCACTCCACGTGTGCCTGCCACTCCCTCTGGGGCAGCAGCCTCATCGGTCTCTTTGCACCTTCCAGGTCCCAGCCCAGTATTGTCCCCAGCTACTCAAGGCTTCTCACAGCAACTTGTGCTATTCTGTCCAGGTTAACCTTTTATGTATTTTTACTTGACTAATATCTGTCTGTCAGACTAAACTGTTAGCCACAGGAGAACAGGAGCTTGGACCTGGCAAAGCAAGTAACGACAAGTCTGCACTGAATAGCCACTGAACAAATCTGTGAGTGAACCATCAGTTTTGGTGTCCTTGCCACCATCATTCCAAGTGGCTGTACCCTGCTGGGCTGTCGCTCAGGCAAGGCCACACCTGTTCCTCACAGCCGTGGCTCTTCGTTGCTATCAATGTCCGTCACCCTTTCTCCTCACTTTGTATATATAATATTTCCATGGCTACCCCGGTGATTCATCAGCATTATTAAGACCTTCAAATGAGCCAGGCATGGTGGCTCGGGCCTGTAATCCCAGCACTCGGGGAGGCCGAGGCGGGCGGACTGCCTGAGCTCACAGGTTCAAGAGCAGCCTGAGCCAGAGCGAGGCCGCGTCTCTAAAAAGAGCCGGGCCATGTGTTGGGCGCCTCCAGTCCCAGCTACTCCGGAGGCTGAGGCAAGAGGATCACTTGAGCCCAAAGTTGGAGGTTGCTGTGAGCTGTGAGGCCACGACACTCTACCCAGGGCGACAGAGTGAGACTCTGTCTCAAAAAAACAAAAAGACCTTCAAATGAATACACTGGCTGGGCAAAGCAGAAGAGCCCAGCGCTTCGTGCAGGCTTTGAAACATGTGCCCTCACCCTCCCACGTTTCGTCGAGTTGAAAACCTGACGCCCAAACCCCGGAAGGTTTTCCAGTAACTGCCTCTGGGCACAGCCCGCCCCGGGACTGCGTCTGCGAAGCTGGAAAACTTGTACCTGAGAGCTCCAGAACTCCAGCCTGGCTCCATTCCCCGCGGAGTAACGGGTTAGTTCGGGCCGAGCGTCCCTGACAAGTTGGTGTCTGCACACGCCGAGATGGCGACAGCTAAGCCGCCCTGCGCTCCCGTGAGCCCCCGCGTCGGAGCTCCCGCGGCTCTGCTCAGAAACGGAAGTGGAGACCATATAGAGGCGCTGCACGGATGGTGGAGGTGGGGGCCTAACACTGCGCATGCTCAGAAACGGAAGTGGAACCCAAATAAAGCCGCAGCACTGAGGTCTGGGGACCTAACACTGCGCAGCCACACGAATACCAGAGTGATGCATCATGATTCACGTTCTTACAGTGAACGCCGAAAAGAGTAATGAGGGCTTGGCACTTAGTACAAAGTGCTGGCAAGACCGCGCGGCTTTCTGCCTGTCGTGAAGCGGGGCCTAGGACATTTTCTCTCCTTGAGCAATGTGCATTAGCCGCCTTATCGGTGGCAGGAAAGGAGTTAGTCATAAAGCTTTGCTCAGCGATGTCAAGATCATTTCCCCCCCATGCCCTTTTCTTTTCTGGGAGAGGCTTTGGAAATGATACTCGGCTGTTTCTCCCAATGTGTCTGTACTGGCCCAATATTAGAAGATTAAACACATACTAAAGGATTGGCAGTCCAGAACTCACCTTTCCTTTCCCAAAGTGATTCGCTTTGGGAAAGAAGTGCTGAAAAGCTAAACAAGTACCCTCTCAATTTAATGCCGTTGATACTGACAGATTAGAGTCTGCAAGGAACAAAAACAAGGCAAAGAGCATTCCTATGGAGCAAACATGTAGGGCATAAGGAGGGAAAAAACACACCCCAGCTGGCTCTCTAGGTCCTCACGAGCATGGGAAAGGGTGCGAGGCTCACCAGGAGAAGAGTTTTTTCGCTTAGAGAAACAAAATAAATAAACTTGCATCTCCACAGTGGCTCAGCCAGCTGGTGGCGGCCCAGCAAGCGCAGCTACTCTGGCCAACATTAAGACAGACACGTCATTGCTGGCAGAGCACGTGTGTGAGGATTGTGTTACTCGTCAAGGCAGACTGCAAACAGATAAGGAAGGTGCAGGCCATTTATCTCCTGCACAGGGTGGACACCTCCCTGGTGGCTGGCCTGATGGGGTGGATTCCTGCTTTGGGATCAAAGAGTGGGAACAGATGTTGGGAAGAATTAGTGCTCTTGACTTTTCTGCTCAGCATAAGCGCTGCTTAAAAACAGCGTCCCCCACAGTGCCGCTGAGAGATTGGCAAGTGGGACACATTTTTAGGGCCATGCAGGGCCTTGCACTGTTTCCCCAGACTCCCCCACCTCCTCGGGGTCTCTGATGCTGCTAGGTATTTGTACATGTGATCCTTCTGCATGGGACCCTCTCCACCTCCTACCCCTACCCATCTTGGCCTGGCTAACTACTACTTGTCCTTCTCAGCCATCCCTTCTGCCAAGAAGCCCTCCCTGACTAGGGAAGACCAGGTGAGGTGCTGCTCCACTGGCTCCTCCCGCTAGGGCCAACAGCTGGCTCAGTTTGCCTACAGCCAAGAGGCTTCCTGGAAGGTGGGATTTTTGATACTGAAGTCAAGATAATCCTGGGCAAATCAAAATGGTCACCCTATCTGTCCCGGCCCCTGTGCTTGCCTTCCCCAGACTAGTGTCATCTGTTGTCATTGCCAATTTACTGACAGCACTGGATAGCCAGTTTGCTGAGGGCAGGGTGGGACCATTGATCTCTGAGATCCTGCAATGCCCTGGCACAGGTCTGACCTGTGGCAAATAACCAAAAAAAAAAAATGGTAACTGCAACAGGTCTGCCCTGAAGGAATGAAAAAATGACAGAAAACCCACACATTCTTGCTGAAAGGGACTCCAGTGCTGCATCCAGTAGCCTCCCTCGTCCTTCCTAGAATCCAGGCCCTCACCCTGAGGTTTGCTAGGACGCCCCCGACCAGCACCCCGAGCCTGATGGCACTTGGATAAGGCTTCTGCACAAATCACAGCCTCCTTGCCATTCTCAGGGCAGCCAAGATTGAGCTAAAATCCCCCAGTCACAAATAGTTTTCACGCAATCAGTGCTAGAGACACGGCTCCAGGCACTCAGATTAAGTTGCTTAGCTCCCTGCGCCCCCACCCCCAGCCTCTGCTACCCTTAGTGACTGCTCTAGAGACACTAGGCCTGAGAAACAGTTTTGTTACTGTTGGTGACTTCTTTGGCTGCTATTAATTGAAAACTTAGGTATCAAACACTACGCTAGGCCTGACATTCCTTTTCTGATTTAATACCATTTTCTGGAGGAGGACCTTGTGGCTCAGAGAAGTTGAACAACGTGCCTGAGGTCCCACAGATAGCTGTAGGTAACACAGGATTAGACTCCAAGTCAAAAGCTTAAGTCCTGAGCCTGTCCTTCCAGCCAGATGCCCTCTGCAGTGTCAGAGAGGCATCCAGGGAGGACTTCGCTGTCACGTCCACAGCACAGTAAACTGAGGCAAGGGACATGTAGGGCCTGTTTCTTCTTCCCTTACCCATCACCGAAACTGAGCCTGGCCTCTTTTGGTTGAAAGGAACATGGTTTGGAAGAGTATGTCACTGAATTTTAGGATACCCCAGCCCAGAGGTCTTCTGAGAGAGCTGAATAAATAGCTGGTAAGGCAGGCGGCCCCTGGCCTCTTTATCTGATGACAAAGGAGAAGCCCAGAACAGGCAGGGGCAGGCCTGGCTGTGAGGTAGCACAGCCAGACAGTGGCAACGCCAGGCCTGGAGCCCTGATCCCTGACTTCCTGCCCATGTTTCTCCCCACTTTCTCCCCCCACTCAGTGACTATAAAAAACACACAAGGCTCTCTTTACCACATTCCTCAGGTTTTAAAGTCACTGCTCCCGCTGTCCTGCCTCCCCAATCCCAATATTTTTTCCTTTCTTTTTAACATTTGAGGAAGAAAATATTATGGTTAACAGCATTTGAATTCCACAATGTCACTATAACATGTAATAAATACCTTTTATTATTTATTACCAAAATGCTTAGGGGCCATGGAAGACTAAAGGCTATACTATTCTTTCTGATGTGGCTCTAACAAGTTTATTCCAGTCACTGGGGGGAGGGGAAACGGTGGGGGGTGGGAGCTGAGTGACTTAATCTCAGTGCCAGGGGCTATGTCTCCACCATTGCATGGGAACAAGAAAGCAGGTTCTCAGAAACACCTACCTCGTCCCCCAGAACCACTTGAGCGAGCCAAGGAAAAAATTGGACCAAGGGTCTGGGGCACCCCAGATTTCACAGTATCCAGAAAGTTCTGTGCCAGGTAAGGGCTGCAGAAGACATCACATGGCCAAAAGTCAGTTGGGCACATGAACTCTGGGGATATTTTCGTTACTTTTAAAGAATTGTTTCTAAAAGGACCCAGAGCCTGTAAGCCCTCCACTCCCCGCCCCCACAGCCTCCCATACCTATAACCCAGGAATTTTGTTTGCACTAAAAAGGCATCTTCCAAGAGGGCCTAAGATCTTAAAACAAACGCCGTTTAATTTGCCATTCATTAGGAGTGTATCTGGATTGATTTACTGCGCCCTGCTGACCCCAAGTCTTTGGAGCAGCATTCCTTTACGATCAAACAGTGAAAGGATTCAGGCGCGACTTGCATTGATAGACACAGAGGGCTACAGCGACGCTTCAAATTGCTGTGTATCGGGTGACCCAAAGGAAGCGCTCAGCCCACTTCGACACTGAATGCAGAAGAGCCAGACAAGCACTTGTAAGTTTTTTGACCCAGGTTTCCCGAGCTTTCCTGAGGGATGTGGCCAGCACAGACCACTATTATCCAGATTATGGGCTTTTGAGTACTTCCACATTCAGGATATTCGGAGAATGCCTAACCACATACAATTGATCACAGAAATTGCAATCCCTTTTGATCCCTAGGAAGTGAGCTCTTCCTGTTACTACCCAGGAGCAGCAGAGAGAGAGAAGGGGGAGGAGAGAAATGCAGCCGGGAGAACACACACTCCTCCAGCTCGCTCCACAGGCCAGCGGTCAGCGGAAAATGAGAAAAACCTGTGAAGGCCTGCGAGCGGAGACCACGTAGCTGCCCTTTGGACATGAGATCAAGAGGCCTCTCCTGTGGGTGGCACAAGTATAATTACCGCA
This sequence comes from Perodicticus potto, assembly GCA_963574655.1. Classification (NCBI taxonomy): domain Eukaryota; kingdom Metazoa; phylum Chordata; class Mammalia; order Primates; family Lorisidae; genus Perodicticus; species Perodicticus potto. The sequence continues at coordinate 11,994 of CAUYRH010053474.1, forward strand.
ATTAAGAGGAAAGGCTGCAATCTTGTTTTTGCTCTTAATGTGTAAACAAACAATCCAGAGACTTGTAAGCCAAAAGGAATTGGTACATAGCTTAATTTTATCTACTACTGCTCAGTGTCTTTGCTTTAATTGGCTTCCAGGAAAATTTCATGAGCCTTTGTGGTTATGGTTTCAGTTAAACACACCCGTTTACCTGGGGGCGGGATGTGGGGGAGAGCACTCGCTGGCCCTGAGTACCCACCTCCTCAGGCCGGGGAGCAGCCTACTGTCCTTCCAGGAGCCAGGAGGCTGAGGGTGGCCATGCTCCCGCACGTCCTGTGATGCCAGTGTCCACCGTGGCGTGGTGGCCAGGCCACCCGACCTCTTCCTCTCACATTCCTCTCCCAGCCTCCCTGCCTCCTACCCCAAAGTGGCTGTGCCAGAGTGTCTAGCAAGCGTCCCATGCTGCTCTGTCTGCCCACTGAAGCCCAGTGGCCAGAGAAGGAAAGGGGGCTGGGGCAGCAGGTGAGGCTGGGAAGATGCTCATATTCTGCAGTTTGGGGGGCTGCTAGAAAGCCCCTCTCAGCGCCAGCCACCCTACTATAGCTGACATTCCACCAGCCATGAGAGGCTGGCTTCCCTAAGGGTTGCTTAGGATTTCTTAGTGCATTTAAGTACATGGATCCCTGGCTGTTTACCACAGAGCTCAGCTTCAGGGAAGTACGACCATGAACACAGAAACTTGATGCCAAATCAAGGCCTGCACATTCTGTAGCCAATGACTTCCCACCTCTCCTTGAAGAATTTGGTGCATGCCTCATGGTCTGGCCACATGACAGCCCATCCTAAACATGGTCCTCGAGCATAGCGGCGACCCCTCAGCTGCTTTCTCATGATGCAATCGCCAACCAGCAGACAGACACTTAATTTTAATAGAAATTCATCTCTTTGGTTTAAAAATTGCCTGGTATTGCTCTTTTGGAACACAAATGTTTTGCTTTTCTATTTTGGTGCCTGTGCAAAGTGAGAGGCCTTGTCCTCCACCAGTGATGGGGAGCCAGGAAGCCACCCGTGCAGGCTTTCTCACCATCTTACACCCCTAGGCCAGAGCTCTCTCACAGTCCAGGCTGCCCACCACACTAAGTCCTTATAGGAAGCTGCGACTCTCCCTGCCACCCTCACGAAGCCCTGAAGGTTCTTTCCATAAGGCTGGAGGAAGCGCCAGTTGTCAGGAGGCTGTGCAAGCTGGCAGTGCTCCTGGCCAGCTTTCTGGACAGGGCTGAGGGCCAAGTCAGCAGGACCCACCAGCAGGTTCAGCAAGGAGGGCCTGATTCATCAGTGTTATGAGAGGCTGGGCCAGCCCAGAGTAAGGGCTTTAGATGGGCCAGCAGCTGAGGGGAAGAGAAACCAGGAGTCCAGAAGGTACTGTAGTCACCCACTCGAGAGAACTGCAGTGGGTTTTCCCTTCCACACCATTCATGAATGCTTAGGTGGCCATGGGGCCCACTTCACAGCTGTCACTAGCCCTCAGTGATGACTCAGTATTGGATGGGTGAGATGGGGGTGTTGGATGGTGTGGGTGCCACATGCTCAGAACTGCTCTGTCCCCAGTCCCTACTCTATTCCTCTGTCGCTGCTGGCTGGTGTTACCCTCATCCTTCTGTCTCCCTCACTCTCCTGGCTGGTGTCACCCCACCACTCCTCTGTCACCCTTGCTCTCCTAGCTGCATCACCTTTGCTCTGCTCTGTTCTGTTCAGCAGCCCCATCATCTGTAGTCATTCAGTGTCCTTCCCCCATTCAAGCTAAGCTCCATGGGCCCTGGAAATGTCCTCAACCTCTCTCCACATTTGTAAATGGTGCTGATTACACAGCCGCCATTGTTGGGTTGTTGTGGAGTTAAAGTAAGAGTTTTAATTGAGATAACGTGTATAAAATTATTAAACACATAAGCACTCAATACATGGCAACTCTTAGAATTACTATCAATATATACTGCGCTGTCTTTTTGTTTGCTTGTTTCCTCCAAAAATAACACATTTGTGTGAAGGTACCAAAGATACGGTCATGCAAAAGATTATGTTTTTCTTTAAAAGTTATTTAGGAGATCTGCCGCGATGTGTCTCAGGCACTACCTCCAGGAATTATGGTCTGAGCCTCTAGTTTATGGCCGACAGATGCATTCGCTTTGCACAAAGTGTAACCAAGGAGATTCTAAGAGTGCTTCTCAGGGGCTGCTTGTCCAGGTCGGGACGGAACCACCAGGAGGGGATTGTACATCTAACAGTCCTTCACCAAGTGTTAGGAAGAAAAAGAGGTGGAAATCATAGGAGAAAAGCAGCAAAAAATTACAGAAGTCTTAGAAATACACATGGATAAAAAATAAACAAACAAATAAACAAATAAATAGAAATACACATGGAGCCAAAGGGACCTCATGTGGAGAGTGGCTTTGGCTGGGTTTCTGCACGGCTGCTCTGTGGGGTCGGCCCTGAGGGGTGTGCAAAGTGCTCTTTGTGCAGGAAAAGCCTGGGTGAGAGAAAGGACTCTGCTCTCAGAACTTTCTCTGAGGCCTGGTGCCGAGCTGAGTTTGCAGCACTTCACGAGCTTTCGGATTGAAGTCAATCTGCACATCCTCTGGCAGAGAAATACAACAGGAAAAAGCCATTTAGTGTCTGGTTTTTGCTAGGTATTCCCATTTTGAAGCTTAGATTCAAGCCAGGGCCAGAAGAAAATAGCTGCTGTTGTGTGAGACGAACGCAGTAGGGGGCTGTCCTTGGTCCCCCACAAACTCCCCATGGGAGTGCCGACTTCTGATGACAAAACTAAAGAGAAAAATCTTCAGCACCCATTAAAAGTGTGACCGTTCCAAATGGTTTATGATGATCTTTCTGGGAAAATTATGTATAATCGAAATAACATGAGAGAATCAATGGGAAAATGCATAAGTACACAAGACCCCCTCCATCCCCAACACTCTATAATGTCACATCACAGAGAAGAAAATAGAAAGAAAAATGTGTCTCTAGGGAACCTGATGACAGTTCAAGCCTGTTTGTCCCATGAATGCAAGTGTTTACATTGTATATTCAAAAAGCCATATTAGGAAATTGCTTTTCTTCAAGGTTTTTCTCAACTGGGTAATGGGCAAGTGGATCCAAAATGATTAGGAGAAAAATTTATTTCTGTGGTTCACTGAAGCTTCTTTACAACTCTCAGTTCCCATCTCCCTCAAGAGCAGGCAGGGTGGGGTCTCTAAATAACTTTTGTCCTTTATGGGAAAACAGAGGCAGAGATGGTTCTGGGAGGGATGATGTCCGGGGCAAGTCTGAGCTTCACAGGTTCCAACCTCTTTAAGGAAACATCAAGCCACCCCCTGGGGTGCACAGGGGAAAGGAGGCCTCTTGGCACTGGACTGAACAAGTCACCTGGCAGAGAGGTGCCAACGTCCTGGGTTCCCACACTGTGAGACAATGCTCTGCTTCGAACACAGACCTTACCATGAGCCTCTCAAGGACCAGTGGTATAGGTTAAGAGCAGGGTGCCTGGGCCCTGGGCCCTGTGCTGGGTAAGGGCCCACCTCTACCACATGTCAGCTGCATTGCCTCTGCCAAAGTACTAAGCCCGTCTCCTTAGATGTAAAATGGAGACTACTGTTAATAAACAGAGCACTGATGGGCCTGCCTAGCTCCTCCGACAGTGACCCTCCCATGATAACTATTGTGATTACTTGTGTTAGCTTGAGGTATCATAACAAAATGCCATAGTCCGATTGGCCTAAACAACAGAGTTTTATTTTTTTTATTGAGCAATAATAATAATAATAATAATAATAATAATAATGCAAAAAAGTAACATTCACATTGTCAGATAAGAGTTGGGGTTTTTTTTGTTTGTTTGTTTTTTGTTTTTTCACAGTTCTAGAGTCTAGAAATCCCAGATCAAGGCGCTGACCAATCCAGCTCTTGTAGAGGACTCCCTCCCTAGTTACCAGGTGGACACATTCTCAGCTATGTCCTCACATGGCCATTTCCTGGTGATGTGAGCTGAGAGATAAAATGAGCTATCTGGTATCTCTTAATAAGGACACTAATCCTATTGGATCAGGGCCCCATCCTTATGACTTAATTATTTCCTTAACTCGAAATACAGCCATACTGGAGGTTAGGGCTCAAATATATGAATTTTAGAAATACACAACATTTAGTCCACAACACTATTATCATGTTTACTGTTGAAACTAGCATCATTTTTACAAGAGTATACTTGGCTTGTCTTCAAAGATGTCCTAAAGTATCTGTCGAAGAACCTTGAATTGGGTGAGTCCAGTGCGAAATTGTGAAGGAGGGGAAGGGTCTCTGCATTCCCTGCCTTGGGCCACATCAGCTGACCACCTAGAGATCCTTGACCAGATGCTCAAGTATCTGTAAGCCTCTAACAGCCCCAGGTGCTCCCCACTGACTGCTGGGACAGCTAAGATCACAGACAAACACACACCTGCACTCCTTGACACGGCCTCTCAGGCCTTCCGTTTCTTCCCATTTGTGATCTAACCAACTTTGGGATAAAATGAATTGCAGAACTGGTCTTTATGGGACAGCTCAGGTCACAATTACAGAAAGCTCCTGTGTGTACAAATGTCTCCCACCTCTGACCCAAAAGGACAGAGGGGAAGACCTGCCTCATGGCTGTCAGGCTGCACATTGCGTGCTCAGGGCTACTCTCCCTGCACCTGCTGTGCTGGTTCTTTTCACAGAGAATGCACCTGGAAGGCCCAGCTGACTCAGCATCCCAGGGTCCATTATGGTCAGGTCACTGCATGGCTCTGGTCCATTCCCCACTTGATACTCCCCTGTACTCTGGATACTTTGCATGTGGGATTTCTCATACCTAGAATGTTCTTCCCAAACTCCTCTTCTTAGCAAATTCTATTCAAAAGCCACATCCCTGGTGCACTTCCCTAGACTTCCTCAGCAGGGTTAAACACTCCTCTCTCCTACCCTGCTGACTGCTCGCCTGCCTGTCTTTCCCGTCAGACCACACCTTGCTGATGCTTGCGAATCCCAACACACCTACTAAGAACACAAGGGATTATCCTCTTCCCACCAGCCTTCCAATTCCCGAGACACTCCTGGTCTCCATGCAGGGCACCCACTGCAGGTATGTGGTGCCCACCCTGTGGGGCATTTGCACGAGCCCATGGCGTGAGGCCTTCCTGATACCGGCTGTCCTCAGGCAGGAGGCTCCTCTGCTTTCTGTAAGAGAGATCACCTCAGGCAGCCCATGCATTGGAACACTTGAACTCTCACTGTCAAGTGAGATGACGTTTTAGCGACTGTCAGGCTAGAAATTACGTCAGCCAAATGAAGATTATTCTCTTTCCCTGTTCAAGACAGAGATTGGGGCTCCAACATCTGAATTTTGGAAAGACGAAAACTCTCCAGGTTGCAGGCTCAGCTTGATGGTTCTCACACAGGCTTCCTCATGTGGTTACAGCTGGGTGGTTGGTGGGGATGGTGTCATCTTTCCCACTCACAAGTCTGAGGGGAAGGCTGGCTGTTGGTGGAGCCGTGCCTGGGGGTGTCAGCTGAGCATGTGCACATGGCCTCTCCCTGTGGCCAGGGCTTCCTACAGCATGGTAACTGGGCTCCAGGAAGGAGCGTCCTAAGAGGACCAGGTGGAAGCTGTGTCCACTTTTATGATTCAGTCTCAGAATTCACATAGAGTCTCTTATTAATTGGTAGATATGTAGACCTCCTTTATGGGAGCAATCAAAGAAGTTGTAGACATTTTCAAACCACCACAGCTAAGCAGAGGAAATCGTTAAGATATCATGGGATGACCATGACCAAATGAGGAATTTTTGTGTAATTGGTAAAATAAAACTGAAGCTCACTCCTGGATCAGAGGCTGCATATTTCGATGGGTGGTATCTGTTGTCCTAAATTCTAGCAGGTTGCGGCAATGGGACAACTGCTGGACTGGGAATCAGAGGATTTTCATTACAAGTCCACATTTACATTCATTAGGAGTTGAATTTGAACAAGTTAATTCATAGCTTCAAACCTCAATTGTTTCAAATGTCTATGACAAGGATAATAATACTGTCTATGTTGTGGTTTCATATAATTTACAAAAAAATAATGAGAGGAAGCATGCAGAAAGACCTTAAAAACTGTTAAATGTAATCTCTAATGCACACAGCAAATCCTAAATATTGTAGGAATTTTACTTTTACCTTTTCTAGGCCTTAGGTTTTTTTATTTGTTTGTTTTAAATCTGTCACAGTGATATGTGGAAATAGATTAGTTTGTCAAACTTGGTGATCTAAGGACAAACCTAAAAGACTAAGGAGAAAAACAATTCTCACAGACTCCTGGAAATGCATCTGTGGGCTCACAAGTCTCCACGGATCTCAGTTTGACAAACTCCGACTTAAGGAACTAAAATCTTTATGCCATGAAATTTCATTCAATAACAAATCATTAGTGCAAACAACAGGATCTTCTTTTCCTTTGTAACCAGTAAAATAGGTTTTAGAGTAGAATCAAAATGAAAACCACAAAATTAACAGACAATTCCTATGGGGCTCTGTGGCCCTGGCACCGATGGCACTGCAGCCACTGCCCAGTGACTGCAGGAGACACGAGCCCCCGGAGAGAAGGGACCTCTTGTGTCTCTCAAGACATTTTGCTTATAGGATATACTCAGGAATTTTTAACTGAAAGGAAGTATAAGTGGAGGATAAATTGGAAAATATACACACATTTCAGTCCCATCTTTCTCCCAAGCTAGTGCTTTAATATGGACCCCAACCCACCCCACCCCCTCCATGGAGCAGCCAGCAGCCTTGGCCTGATAGGTCTGACTCCGAATTGGCTGTCTAATTAATTAGCTCAGTGACTGATAGGACTTTGTATCCAATCAAGTTATTGATGACAGAAAGTGGTTTTAAACAAACCTGTTCTTGGCCTTTAGGTCCTGCACAACCTGGCTCTCCCTGTCTCCCAGGGTCATCTGGCCCACTGAGCCCCACTCCTGTTGTCTCCTCTGTCTGTGCACCCGTCTCCGCACTCTGCACTTGGAGGCCTGTCCGCGAGGCCCTGGTTGCATGTCTCTTCCTTGGCGCCTGAGCCACGCCTTCTGCCATGCTCTCTCTCAGCACCTGTATCTTTCATTTATATTCGTTTTGGGCCCTGCCCAATGTCGTCTTCCCCACTAGACTGCACTCTTCACAAGGGCAGGGAAGAAGTCTATTTTGTGCGTGGGCGTCTCCCAAACAGGGGCTGCGACACTGCCTGGCACAAAACAGGCATCTTGATGAATGTTTGGTGAACACAGACATGACATGAGCAGAGAGAGGTCGTTACCTTTAAGGCATTTTGTGTGTACAGCACTGTGTTGGCCACAGCAACTGGCAACTTTCTCATCTTTTGAAGGAAAGAAAAAAAATCTTCCATAAAACTAGGATTTCTCTTTAAAACCCAGGAGCCCAGTCTCTGCTGCTTGTCAAACAAGGCTGCAAGAGCCAGACTGACTGAAACCAGATCTCTGTCGGGTCCTGCCCCACAGGCTTCCAAGGGGATGCCCAGGAGACAAGACACCATTAAGCCAGTGCTTGGTCCGGAAACGGGACCTGTGGGGTGACCACCCTGCACTGCCGGGACCAGCCCAGGACAGCACCTATCATAACGCTTCAGAATAGGAACACACTCAACCCACAAAATGTGCTTTGGATCCAGGCAGTGGGCAGCCTCGGGAAGTGTGCTAAGAGCAGAAATTCCTTCTAGCTTTTCAAGCAATTCAAAGCCATCAGCCAAAGAGGGACTTCATACTCCAAAGAGAAATTCCACTTTCCTTTTCCTCAGCCTGGTCTTTCCATTCCAAACATGAGTCCTGCTGATTCAAGTCACTTCATGAATGTGGGATTGTTAGGGTCATTCCAGAGACTCGCCACTATTTTTCTTAGGTTGGAAAAGAAGAAAAGAAAAAACAGTTTGGCATACATGTTCTCTTTCATTTGCCCTGAAGAAACCAATATCCCAGGCCGGGTTAGCAGCTGTGGCTCACACAGGCCCTGAGGCAGACCTGCTTTAGTTTATAGCCTACAACATTCTTCTCTGGTCCTGGCTCAAAGATGGGCTTGTTATGCGAGCAGCACAGACAGGGCGTCCTCTGAGAACTTACAGTAAGGACCAACCTCCCGCCTCTCACTTCTCATTTGCCTGAAGCCATTTCTGAATAGGCAGAATGCTATCTGTTTGCTTTATAAATTCAAGGAAATTAAATTTTAATTTGTTACTGGCTATAGCAATTAGTAGCAGTGGGCTCAGGGGGAAGTTATGTACCCTCTAAGCCTCGATTTCTTTACCATAGAATGGGGATAGCTGTTGTATCCACCGCACAGGTCTGTCAGAGATGAAAAGTCCTCGGCCCAATCTGACGCAGCATGCTAGGCCCAAAGTGGACATGAGTTCTTTAATATTTGGGTCCTTGAGGGGTGAGGCTAATTCCACTCCCTTTGCCCATGGACTGGCCTCAGTGACTTGCCTGATACTCAGATGTGACAGAATAGATATTCTGGGACGACCAAGCTCAGGTCATCAGAGACATTCTGCTGCTGTCCAGTTGGAGTGCCCACCCTCTTCCGTGTGAGAAGTCCCACTGCCCCGGGGCCAGCATGCCAGAGGAAGCCTCAGCCAGCCCCACAGAGCAGCCATGTGGAGAAGGAAGGGGCCTGACTTTTCCAGATACTCCAGCCTAGGCACCGGACGTATGAATGAGGAATGTTCATTTCAGCAGCAGAAAATGAAGCTTAGGCAAGAATCCAGGGCTCAGACACATGCCCCAAGCAGGCTGTCCCAACTGTCCCAGCCTCTCCAGTGAGATCCAGGTTGATGTGGGGCAAGGCCAAAAGCTCGGTGCCGTCCCTACAGTGCCCTGCCCAAATTCCTGACCCACAACATTGTGTTGTTTCACACCACTAAATTTTGTAGTCATTTGTTATACAGCAATGGAAAACTAGAACACAGAGTAAACCTCCCACAAATGGTAGTGAGCACTTAAAAATATTATCAGCACTTGTAAAAGATGTCACAATGGTGCCCTTCCCAGCTCCGCCAACTGCAAGGAGTGCATGTATTGAGAACACGTGAGGCCGGGAGGATTATAAGGTCACCCGTGAGATGGTCTGCAGTGCCCTCCACCAGGCTTGGCGCCTCATAGGCACTCAATAAACACCATTCTCTCGAGAATGAGTAATTTCATTAATAATGAATGAAAAGATCATTCTTTCATGAAAGAATGATAAAATCGCACATCTTTTGAGAACATCAACTTAATTTGAAGATGATTTATTCTATGTAACAGGTTTTATTGTGGATTAGAATACAAAAGTCTATATATGCTTTAAGATAAAACATGAGACTTCCCAAAAATCACGTTGCAGATTGGCCATTCAGGTTCTGAAGCTACTCCTATGGTGATGAATTCCCTTTCCTCACCAGCTCACAGACCACACTCCAAAACTGGTCATATCCTAGGACACAAATTAAACCTCAACAAAATTAAAAGAATAGAAATTATACTTTGTGTTTTTCAGACCGCAAGGGAATAAACGCAGAACTCACCTCCAACAAAAACCTTCATCCCCACACAAAGTCATGGAAACTCAACAACCTTTTGTTGAACGAGAGCTGGGTCAAGGAGAAGATAAGGAAGGAAATTATTAGATTCCTTGAACATAATGACAATGAAGCCATAAACTATCAAAACCTGCGGGATACTGCAAAAGCAGTCCTCAGAGGGAAATTTATCTCATTAGATGCCCACATCCAAAAAACAGAAAGAAACAGAAAACAGAAAATTCACCAACAACTTAATGAATCATCTCAAGAAACTGGGAAAGGAAGAACAATCCAATCCCAAACTTAGCAGAAGAAAAGAAATAAGAAAAATTAAATCAGAAATAAAAATTGAAAACAAACAAACCATTCAGGAAATGAATGAAACAAAAAGTTGATTTTTTTAAAGAAAAAATTGATAAACATTTGGCCAGATTAACTAGAAACAGAAAAGTAAGATCTCTATTAATTGCAATCAGAAACAAAAAAGGGCAAATAACAACAGACACCACAGAGATACAAAAGATCATCGCTGATTACTAAGAATTCCCTCTCCTCCATCACTGGGAATAACCAACTCACTTAGCAAATACTTGAGCGCTTACTCTGGGCCTGCCAGGCACGGTTGCAGGTGCTGGAGAAGCTGGAGCGAGCACATAGAAAGGGGCTCTCTGGGAGCTCACAGGCTGGGTGCGTGGAATGCGGGACAATGAAAAACTGCTAAGAAGAAGTAAGAGCTTGCTGCTGTTAAAGGATGGGGAAGCAACCACACTTTCTCCAGAAAGGTCTTCTAAATTCGGTGGGGCTCCCTTTGAGTGGGCTATGATAGACTGTCAAGCAATTGGAGGGTTACAGCTTAAAAGAGATAAATAAAACAAGTCTATGTGTAAAACCTCATCCCTACTCTCTCCTCTCCCCATCCCAGCATTGCTGCTCACTCCCTAGACACACACTGAGAGGCAGAGCGAGGTGGGTCAGAATTCCAGCAGGGCAGTGTTGTAGCTGCTGGTGGCCTGATGGGCTTATGTCATTGTCTTACCATCTGCCTATTCCCCTAGGCTGGTGTGGCCTAGGAAATTACAAATAAGTAAAACTTTAACTCAAAGGACTAAGATTTACCATCGTCAAGGCAATTCAAAAGAATGTGCTGTATGTTTGAAGACAATTCCCAGAGAGACACGCGTTCTCAGAACGTTTTCAGTAATGACAAAAATCATTGGAATAGTGGCTGACCTCCTCCCTGGGGGACCATGCTCATTAAGACATATGTGTTCAGGACTGTTAAAATTCCAACTCATTACCTAATGGTTGCACCTTATGCACTTGGATGCCTCAGAAAATGTTTCCAGCCCTTCCATTTCAGTCATAATAACCCCCTGACAGTCTCCTGTACCTTTGGAAGGCCTTAGCAGAATGCTGCTATAGCAGAGCTAAAAAGGAAACAGTGCAACAAGGAAGTGCTAGTGATAACTCTCTCTATTCATTTTGTTGAAGTAATCAAACTTACATGAGGGACACATTCTTCCAGATTTAGAATCAATGCACAAGTCTTCATTCATTCTTTTCTCTCTTTCATTTGAATATTCCATCAGGGAAAAAGATAATCCAACCTCAAGAACAATTCCCAAGCCCAAGCCAACAGTATTTTGGAGGCCATGTCAACCAATGTTCATTAGTTACTAACATTTGTTCTTCAGGAGTTAACTCAAGTGTCTCTTCCTCTGGATGCTTCCTCTAATGCTTTCTCTGTACGGAGTCAAGCATTCCCACCACCATGCTCCTGCTGCTCTCACTAAAGCATTTGACTCTTTCTTCTCCTATATTTAACCTCCCCCACTTTTCTCGTCCTAAATTTTGAACAACTTGAGATCAGGAACCATACTGCATTCATCTTTGAGTACCCAGATAGCACTGCAGTCATCACAAGTCTCAATTAGGGATAGAGGACCCACTTCAAAAATGTCACACTCAATGTGACTGCCCAGTTGATGCTAGATCATGGCAGATCTCAGGTCCTTGTCACATGGTCCTTGTCAGACTTTACAGGACTGCTTGAGCATCCATACTTACAACATGGCATCCAGCTTTCCCCAGAGAAAGTGATGCAGGAAAACATGGCAGAAGTCACGATGTCTTTTATGACCTAGTTTCAGAAGTGTGGGTGTCATCATTCCTGAGATGTCTTATTGGCTACACAGGTCTTCCCTAATTGGAGTGGGAACGGACTATGCAAGAACATCAATAATGGAAGGAAAAACTCAGTGCAGACTATTTTGGAGTCTAGACACCAAAAATGGCATAATTCTTCAAGAGCCATTATGGTGAAAGTTTGTTAGCTGAGCAGACAAGATTCCTGTTTTTATAGACCTCATGTTAAAGATGACAGGAGGAAAAAACAAGGAAAAAGTTAATGAGAACTTTCATCCAGTGTCAAATGTTGTGAAGAAAAATTAAACAAGGTGAGGTGAGAAGATGAGATGAGGTGAGAGGTGAGATGATATGAGAAGAGGAGAGGAGAGATGAGGTGATATGAGGAGAGGAGAGGAGAGCTGAAGGGAGGTGAGGAGAGGTGAGGAGAGGAGAGGTGAAAAAGGAAGGGTAGAGGAAGGAAAGGTGAGGAGAGAAGGTGAGATGAGTTGAGAGGTGAAGTGAGGAGAAGTGAGGTGAGGTGAGAAGAGGTGAAAGGAGAGGAGAGGTGAGGGGAAGTGAGAAGGTGAGATGAGGAGAGGAGAGGAGAGGTGGTGAGATGATGTGAAAGGTGAGGTGAGGTGAGGAAAGGAGGGGAGAAGAGGGGAGAGGAGAGGTGAGGAGAGGAGAGGAGAGGTGAGAAAGTGAGATGAGGTGAGAGGTGAGAAGGGGTGAGGTGAGGAAAGGTGATAGGAGAGGAGAGATGAGGAGAGGTGAGGTGAGGTGCAGAAAGGAGGGGAGAGGAGGGGAGAGGAGAGTTGAGGAGAGGAGAGGAGAGGTAAAGTGAGCAGTGAGGTGAGGTAGAGGAGGAGGTGGAAGGAGAGAGGAGAGGAGCGGAGGGGAGAGGAAGGGGGGAGGGGAAGGAAAGGGAGAGGAGAGGGAGGGAGGGGAGGGGAGAGGAGAGGGGAGAAAGAATACCGTCCTCTCATGCGTGGTCAGGGAAGGCCTCCCTGGGAAGGTGGCAGGTAGATGGAGATGTGAATGAAGACAGGAGGCAAGCCAGGCAAAGAAGATGGGGAAAGAGCGTCCTAAACAGGAGGAAGAAGTGCGAAGGTCCTGAGGCTAAAGTATGCACGCTTTGGGGCCCGAGGAAAGAGCCTTGTAGGACAGAGTAAAGCATTTGGATTTCATTCTAAGTGTGATGAGAAGCCATTGGAAGGTGTTAAGTGGTGAAATAACATGATTTAATCTATACTTTCTTTAAACCACTGTATTGGGAAGATCTTTGATGAGGCAACTGCAACAATCCCGGAAAGACAGAAATACAGGGTTCCTACTTTACACGAAGAGAGCAACAGGGATGATGGAAGTTGTGAAATCAGGATATATTCTGGAAGAACATTCGACGAATTGGATGGGGGCGAGAGAGAAGAACCAATGATAAAGCCAAAGTTCTTGGTCTGACAGAATAGCGCTGCCATTGACAAAACAGGAGACTGGTGGGTTATCAGGTTTTGAGGGGGACCATGTTTGTTTGAGGTGGCTACAGGCTGTGTGAGGGAGGCAGTCAAGTCAGGTGTTGTTGCAAAGATCTGCACGGAGCTCAGAGGGCGTCATCTAAACCCGGGGCATCTCCACGTGCACAAATTAAGGTAAACCTTGGTTGTATGATTTCAGAGAGGAAGAGCCTAGTCCCACTGGGCGTGCTGGGGGGATGCACAGGGGAGGTGGTGGCACTTGGGCTGCCCTTCCAAAGGGAGTTCCACCAGTGCCAATAATGGAGGAGAGTGTGAAGGAAAGGGGCAGTTTGCAGAAAGGTAGACGACCCGTTAGGAGACTGCTGCGGCAGTACAGTTGAGGATTGACGACAGAAGGGACAGTGAAGGTGACAGCTGGAATGGGGAGGAGAGTGTCTTCCTACAGGTGTAGGTGTGTAGGTAGCTAAATAACATGGCAGTCAAGCGGACAGGGCAAAAGAGGGCAGGATTGACGGAGATGAGCTTTGTGTTCACCAGTGGAGGACAGTGCTGCCTTCCGGACCTGGGCTGGGGTTTTGTCCGTTTGTGGAGTGAGCGTAGGAAGCGTGGTGTCTGGGGAAGACAGTCTGCAGTGCTGGCAAGACACCTACATGGAAATGCCCACTTCTGCTGCTCTAGAAATAGGTCTGGGAATATACATTAGGGCTTCTGCTACCCAGTGATGTTCCTGAAGGTCAGAGAGGAGCCATGAGTAGGAGAAGAGAGGAAAGAAAAAGATGAGTGCGTCTCCACCTGGTTCAGAGGAGCAAGGGCAGTTTCTCCAAGCCACAGGTCCCAGCACCTGGAGGCTGGGCCCTTGGCTCTCCACAGCCTGGGCCTCAGGACTGACTGATTCTCTTAGCATCTAGTAGGTACTCAATAAATGGAGGGATTTCCCTGAGAGGTGCTGATCTCTGCCGCAGCCATAGCTGTCACTGAGTCTCCTCTTTCTCTGCTCCACAGCTGGGCAGCTCCTTGTCCCTTTGCACTTCTCCAAGGCTTCTCCCTTCCACCACTGCTGCTCCTCGCCGGGGTGTGGATTCCCTCGGAGCTGCTTCTCCAGCCTGCTGTCTGACGTGGACCCCAATTCTCCCGGACTGGGGTGCTTTGCTCCTTGTTCCACCCCTATGTGCACTAGGCATGGGGGGTGTGTGGGGTTGAGCTGAAAGAGAGGCCTGGAGTCGTCAGGCTCACTGGGCAGGTTGGTCCCACCCCTGGGACATTAAGGCACATGCATTGCGTATGTTAGTTTGAGTGCAGTCATTTAGACTTAGTGACACCACACACTTCTGTTGTTTATATTAAAAAGAAAATGCTTCCGGGCGGCACCTGTGGCTCAGTGAGTAGGGCGCCGGCCCCATACACCAAGGGTGGCGGGTTCAAACCCGGCCCCAGCCGAACTGCAACAAGAATATGGCTGGGTATTGTGGTGGGCGCCTGTAGTCCCAGCTACTCTGGAGGCTGAGGCAGGAGAATCGCCTCAGCCCAGGAACTGGAGGTTGCTGTGAGCTGTGATGCCACGGCACTCTACCGAGAGCGATAAAGTGAGACTCTGTCTCTACAAAAAAAAAAAAAAAAACAGAGTGAGATCCTGTCTCTACTAAAAACAGGAAAAAAATGCTTCAGCAGGAAACTACTCCTTAGTATGTCAAAAACACCAAGTTTATAAGGCAATTCCAAGCAATGTCTTCCTTAAGAAGGATATTAGGGCATTAAGACAGGGGTCCTCAAACTATGGCCCGCCGGCCACATGAGTTGGTGTGAATTGGATTTGTTCCCGTTTTGTTTTTGACTTCAAAATAAGATATGTTCAGTGTGCATAGGGATTGTTCATAGTTTTTTTTTTTAAACTATAGTCCGGCCCTCCAACGGTCTGAGGGACAGTGAATTGGCCCCCTGTTTAAAAAGTTTGAGGACGCCTGCATTAAGATATGGCAGCGTCTGCCTGGGCATCAGCAGACTGGTAATGCCTTATCTGTCACGACATGACTTGATTTGGTCCAGGAAAGTGACGTCACCTCGCACCCTGTGAGTTTCTTGGTTCCCTCCCAGGGCCTCCGAAGCCTTCCCACCCAGCAAGGTCAGGACGGAGCCTGAGGAGTCACACAGCCCTTTCTCTCAAACTCCCAGTGGGGCTCCTGGGGGACAGAACGAAGCTTCCTGCGGGTGCTGTTTGGTTCCAGTTCCTGATTTCTTCCTTCTAGGCCACGGTGCGCCTGGACCCCCATGGTCCATGTCAGAAGACCCGCGTCCTTTTTCAGTCCTGCTCTCCAGTAGCGTCTGAGCATTAACGCAAATGGGGCAACAGTGTAGCTGTCCCAGTCTGCTTTTGAGGCTCCTGGGACCTGCGTTCCAGTGAACCTTCCTGTCTCCATACCACCTGCCTGCTGGCAGGCCTGGCCCATGGCCCTCAGAACACCCCTCGGGGCTCCCATCCTGCAGTCAGAGGTAAATCTATAGTTCTCTGAGGAAGAAAAACACCACCTTTCCCTGTTAGGTTGTGAGCAGGGTGGATGGCAGCGAGAGAGAAGAACCAATGATAAAGCCAAAGTTCTTGGTCCGACAGAATAGTGCTGCCGTTGACAAAATGGGAGACTGTGGGTTAGCAGGTTCTGAGGGGGGCCATGTCTGTTTGAGGTGGCTACAGGCAGTGTGAGGGAGGCAGTCAAGTCAGGTGCAAAGCCACCAGGATGGGGATGAGGAAGAACCCAAATTAGTTTCCTAGCGGTGTCGTAAGGAAGCCCTGAGCTGGGTGGCTCAAACGGCCAAAACCCATCCGTGGTTCTGGAGTCTGCGTTCAGGCTGGTGGGGCTTGGCTCCCTCCGAAGCCTGGGGGAAGGACCCGGCCAGGTCTCTCTGCTGGGCGTGCCAGTGGCCGTCCTCTCTATGTCTCTCCACATTGCCGGCCCTCTCAGGGTCTATGTCCAGATCTCATCTCCTGACAGGGATTTATCTGTCATATCACATGAGGGCCCACGCTAATGCCCTCACTTTAACTTAATCACCTTTTTAAAGACCAAGCCTCTGAGTAGTACAGTCCCACCCTGAGGCATGGGAGCTGGCTGGTTAGCATCACAGCAGAGGGATTGTTGGTAAAGGCTGAGGGAGGGCACAGCGGGGTCCACAGCAGGTCCCTATTCCACTGAGGCTGCGCCTGAGTGCACAGCGCGGTTCCCACAGTGCCCACTTCACGGACCCTCCAGCCTCCCACCCCACTGTCTGCCTGGGACCTGCCTCCCAGTGTGTAGTCACGAGACATTTATGCTTCTCCCCCCTCGGCAAGGGGCTCAGGTCTGCAGTCTGTGTGGAAGTCACTGCCATTTCACGGCCTGCAGGAGCAGGTAAAAGGGGAAGGCCACGAGAGCAGAGACGTCACATCTCCCTGGGCTCCCCAGGTTCCCTTTCCACTTACTCCTCGGGCCACTCCGAAGCTGGGCAATAGGGAGGACTGTGTCCCTCCTCCAGCAGGTTTCCGGGTAACCCTCAGCTCCTGCCCTGACCCCAGCTGAGCAACCGCTTCCTCCTCTGGGCCCTGCACTTGGGCACCTTTTTTAGCGCACCAACCACAGCACCGCGGCCCCCTCCCTGCAAGCATGTCCGTGCACACGGGTCTGTCAGCCTGTCAGTGAGAGGGGCCGTCCCTGTTTCCCCAGCACCCTGCACCTCTGATGCATTAGCCCACACTGCATGGCCAGGCGAGCCGCAAGCTGCCGGCACGTGGGTGACAGGGCCTGCTTGGGGCGTGCACTAGTTCAGGTGCCCCCGGAGCAGACACTGAGGTGGGGACTTAGACACACGGGAGACGTGTCTGCAGGGAAGACAGGTTGGGAAAATGAGCAGAAAAGGGGCCAAGGGTCTGACTCTGAGGCGGAGGCAGGGCTTCTCATGGAGAGAGTCGCAGCTACAGCCCCAGAGAGGCCCTGCCTGGCCGGCAGGGAGTCCTAGACTCAGGTCACTGCAGGAGCCCCAGGTCTCTGGCACCAGCACCCACACCAGGCTCCTTCCACAGCTTGGGGCAGCCTGCGGGAAGCATAGCCAAAGCACAGCACGGTGGCCCAGTGAAGACATGGGTGTGAACTTAGCCGGGCCATAGGTCAGCTCCTCTGCACTGCCCTCCCTGGACCAGGCGGCCTGGCCTGGGTGGCAGTTTGATAGCAGCTACATAATAATGGCACTCATCAAGGACAATTACCACTCACTGGCATGGCGCTGCGTGCTCTCCAGGCAAAATCTTGCTGGTGTTCACAACAGCACTGAGGTGGCGTCTGATGGACGGGGACACAGAGGCAGCAGGGTCACACTGCACCTCTCCACAGGGCTGCCTGGGACCAGGAGGATCCATGAGTCACCTGCTGCCAGCCTCAGCCTGCCCAGCTCCGGACTCACACTCGAGGGGCCCTCTGGTGACTCAGCCCTCCCCCGTCCCCGTGGGTGTGTGTGCTGCCCCACCAGCAGGCAGAGTGTGCTGTGCAGCGCGCCTGCAGGATCTGGCTTCACGTGACAGGAAGACGAATACCGGCCCTGACTCATGTGCTGATGGAGACAGAGCGTGGATGCTCTTTGTTAAGCTCTCAGGGTCTGGAAGGAAGCAGCTATGCTCTTGTTTAATTCCATATGAGCAGCTTTTTAATTTTTACAAATAGTCCTCTTGCTCTTAGGGAGTGAGTGAGCGGCATAAATCATCATCACGTCTTTGGCAGCCGGGATTTCTTGGGCATGGTCCTCATTAAAGTCTTTAGTTGCAGGGTTCCTGGAGACCTTCCTTTGATACCTAAACACATCAAACTGAAAAGGCCGTGGTGCGGAGGAGGAGAGGAGAGAAGAGGGAGGGTGAAAGGAAGGGCAGAAGCTCACAAGGACCCCAGAACTGCTGCTGGGACACAGCAAGGCAAATCTAGAATGATTATTATCCACAACTACAAAAAATAAAAAAAAATTCAGGAGCCTGAGCAGCAGAAGCAATAAAACTTCCCTGCTGAACAGATTCCAGTACGCCCAGACAAAGGAGAGAGAAGGCTGGGTGGCTTCTAGAAGTGACTGTGGAAAAGGCAAAGCTCTGTGAGCCCTTCCCTCTGCAGACCTCAGCCCAGCAGGCTCCAGCCCTCAATGAACTAACCTTTTCCTAAGGCCCCCTTCCCCTGCTGGGCGGGAATCCAATCCCCTGGCAAAGGTCACTGGGAATACCACAAACTTGCAGTGCTGTTCATTCACAAAACGAGTCCCTTTGTGATAAAAGGCGAGGGGGGAAGGGGTGAGGGCTCCCAGCCAGGAAGAAAACTGCCCTCCCACCCGCCAGCAGGAACCCAGCAGCACACGCGGCCCCCTGCACGACTGATGTGCCCCGTGCAGCCATGTATATCGAATTCCTATAAATCAAATTGCATTTTAAATGCATTGGGGAAACTGGCCATTTAAAGGAACTCGGCAGTGAATCTTTTTGGAAAGTGAAAAATCACTGCTGAGTTGGTCTGTTTTGCAGCAAAGTAACAAATACGTATTGAGTGCTTATCGTGCAAAGAACTAGGTGCCCTGAGCATGTCTTAAAGTGGGGTGCCTCTAAGTCAGAGAAAGGCCCTTAGAGGGGGCTATTTGGGTTCCAGTGAACCAGAAGCAGGAGAGGTGGCAGCCAGAGCCTCGTCCTCCCATCGGTCCCCTCGGGAGCCAAGCAATATTCTCACTCATGACCAGCCACGCTCAGTGTTGTTTTAAAACCTGAAGGAGGAGGCTCTGGCCAGGGCTCAGGGACAAGGTCAGGACCTTCTGCGGAGGAACACAGGCCGAGTCACTCTCCAGACCCACATTCGCCCCAGGGGTAACCATCCCTCTGTCTGGTCTGTCCCAGTAGACTCAGTGTCAAGTTATTCCGGGCTCCCATATCTAGTTTGGGGCTACCTAGATCTGCAAGTAATGTGAATTAAATCACATCTCCAAGACACGTAAGTTGGCACCTCCAATATTTGGGAAATGGATTGTACCTGAAAACACTTTCAGAAGAGACCCTAAAGTAATTGAGGCTGTGGAAAAACAAAACAAAACACAATTTCACGAATACAGACTCTTGGGCGTCGGGGGTTGTGGCTCCCAAAAGCCGGGTGACCTGGTCCCACTACGTGGGTGAGCTAGAAAGTTCAACCCCAACACGGCGAACTGCACGTGGAAACTGAAAAGACCGACCGGCCCAGGCGGTGTGCACAGAAGGCAAAAGTAGCTTATACAAGTTTCAGGGTAACGAACGGAGAGAGATTTTATTTAGGAAGGACAAAGGGAAAGTTTAGAGCACTTCCAAAGAGAGCCGGAATCAGGCCTCTCCCCCGGGGGACGAGGAGACAGACACAGGGTACAAATACTCCGGGCCAAGTGGGCTTCCAGTCTCTCATTGTCCCCTGCAGCATCGCCCTTTCCTATTCTTCACTGACAGTCTCGTTCTATTGGTCACACCCGCGTTCCGTGGGCTCTGACTTCTGCGTCTCGGCCGGCCTTTCCTCCAGCCCTCTGCTCATGGAGATTCCCAGGGTAAGCTCGCAGACTCGGGTCTTACTGCCTGCATGGGGATCCCAGGTCTGTCTTTATGATCTCAGGCTGTTTATTGGCTTTGTTTTTTGGTTTATCAGTCAAATGCAGATAAATCGTAGAACCTACTTCATAACATGTTTGTAAGGATTCAACCAAAAGTGACTTTATATATCTAAAGCCTTAATACGTGCTCAGTAAATGCTAATTGTTATGTTGTTATGGTTCCTTTAAAAAGTCAAACCCTAGACCTATGTCATGTGCTTGGAGAAGTCCGAGGGCAGTAGCTGGCCGTCTGTGGGATGGGCCTAGCAAGGAAGGGATAGAGCAGGCACGGAGGTCTTCCCACCACTGCTGCTCCGCAGGTGCCTGCATGGGGGCTGGGAGAGCGCAGGCAGGCCCGGTAGGACCTTTGCAGACACTGTCTAAAGACGCATCTTTGGCATTTAGAACAGAAAACAGGATCTCGGAAAGGGATGCGCCCAAACCCTGAGTTTTGTATGTGTAATGAGGAAAAACAAAAAACTCAGATGAAGTAAAACACTTAGCCAGGATATATATTTGCTTTAAAAAAAAAGTTTCTAACCTTCCAAGCCGGGGTGCTTTCTGGTAAAAAGGGGATTTTCGCCAAAGCAATTAAAGAATAAGACATAATGTGTTTCATTGGACAGAAAAGATGGTTCCTACCTTTTCTTTTGGTAAGAAGCTAGGTCATGACCAGCAACTGTTGCAAACAATCCCCCTAGACACAGGGAACAATAGCATGCTACCTACAGGTAAAGAGACAAAGCTGGTAAGTTAGGTAGGGTTAGTGACAAAGTTCTTGTTGTTAGGGATAAGATTTGGTCTAAAGTTCTAAGGATGGCTGGACGTGGTTGCTCAGGCCTGTCACCCTGGCACTCCACCAGTCCAAGGCGAGTAGATACCTGAAGCTCAGGAGTTTGAGACTAGCCTGAGCAAGAGTAAGACCCCATCTCTACTAAAAACAGAAAAACTAGCTGAGCATTGTGGTGGGCACCTGTAGTGCAGTTACTCGGGAGGCTGAGGCAAGATGATTGTTCAGGCCCAAGAGTTTGAGTTTGAGGTTGCTGTGAGCTATGATACCACAGCTCTGTACTCAGGGTGACAGCAAGGCTCTGTCTCAAACGGAAAAAAAAATTCTAAACATAACTTGGACGGCAACAGTCCTCATCTGACAAAATTGGTGAAAGGGACAATGAGAAGTTGGTGGCTGGCATTTCCCACACATGGAGAAAACTTGGGGCTAGACAAACGCAGGTGATGTTCGTGGCACTGCCCCACCCTGCTGGTAGACAGAGTCAGGTGCTCCCACTGCATCCTGGTTCTGCTCTCCTGAGCCTCTCACCATGAGCAGACAGGTGTAGTGGCAATAAATCCATATTGGCCAAGCAATGGTGGATTTATTCCCAGCAGAGAGAATTATTTGTACCTGTGGTGACTCCATAGGCCACATGTGCTTCCCAGATGCCGTCCCCTTAATGTTCTTTATTAAAACAGAATGCACTGAGATAATGTCTTTTGGAAACCTCCTAGGCAGGGCCCAGATCCCAGGGAATTCCCAGAGATCTTCCCTCACATCTGGGTAGAATCCACAATGCCAAGGAATCACCCTCCTCTCCAGGCAGCTGTGAAGCAGAGACTTGAAGTCACTTACAACCCATGACAAGGTCATCACTGACCAGGGCTCCTGCTGCCACTTTCTTCCCAAGCCTCTTAATGTCTTCCCTGTCCAGTAGCCTGTGAGAGCTGCTGGAAAGCGCCCCAGCCACACTTAACCACACTTGAAAGCTAATGCCGCAGCACTCAGGGCACAGGTGTACTCTGTACCTGTGGGTCCTACACCTGCTAATTCAACCAACTGCTGATTGAAAATATTTGTGGGAAAAAAAGAAGTAAAAATTAACAACATAATGATTAAAAAATAATACAGATTTGAAAGATACAGTACAACAAGTGTTTAAATAGAATTTACATTGTACTCAGTATTATAAGTAATTAGAGATGCTTCACCATGCTGGAGGAGGGGGTAGCCTATGTGCAAATGCTGACCTATTGTGCACCAGAGACTTGAGCATCTGTGCATTTTGGTGTCTCCTGGGGGTCTTGGAACCAGTCCTCTGAGGACTCCGGGAAATGACTGTGCACACTGACTTCAGCAATCGACACAAAGCTGAATTAAGTCAAGATAGAGAAGAATAAGACTTGGACAACCCAGAGTACAGATGCTGACGCGAAGAGTCGGGCAAAAAGACAATGCAACTAAAAAATGTAAATTATAAAAGTTCAAAGGCCATTGGAAACCCTGCAGAAGACAAGCAAGGAAGCTGCGCCTTCTCTCTCGGAGGCCAGCAGGAGGTGACCAGCATAGGAGTTGAGACAGAAGCAACTGGACTGTTTCTCTCCCTCTGCAAAACAATCCACATGGGAGGCTTGGAGAGAGGAGGAGGTGGAGGGAGGGAGGTGTGCAGCGTGTTGGAGAGCGGCTGAGAAATTCCCTGGGATGATATTCAAAGAATGCAAACCACAAGCCAAACTGCGGAGGGAGACCTGTCTGAAGTCAGGGCCAGCAGGAAGCAGGACAGCAAAGCCTGCAGAGGTGCCAGAGGAAGCCTGACTTCCTGCCAGAGCGTGGACGGCCCTGGGCTAAGTCCACAGAAAACCAGGCAGGGCCTGCACCAGGAGGCCACGCGGCAGTTCTGTGCTCCCACCTTTGTCAGCAAAGTCCATGAGCCCCTGGGCCAGTGACAAGGGACTCAGCGTCTCCTCAGAGAGGGCAGTGGCCCAGTGGAGAGTGGCAAGTGGTGAGGCTCCAACTCTACCAAGGGGCTTTGATGGAAAAGGAAATGAGGAAACTCCTAGGAATCCCACTGGACTGCAAGCTTTTGAAAAACAAAGGTGGCATCTTGTGCACTTTTTTGCACAGCCCTGCTCTGCCTGGCTCAGAACTCATGCCGTGCAAGGAGTTGCAGGTCTCACCTGCTGGGGGACTCTGTGTGGCTGGGGGTGCCCTGCATGGGGCCTGTCTCACACTACCAGTCAATGCCCCAGGCAGCCTGTGTGCCCCTGCACAGCTTCAGCCTTCCCATCCACAAAGTAAAGTCCAGGGAGCCCCCTGCATAGCGCTGAGACGGGGTGACAGAGATGGCAGGTGGAGGTTTATGTGTATAGAGTTGGTACGTGGCCAGGTGCAGACAATGCTTGGCCTGTCCTCAGTCTCATCCCTGGCATCCTGTGAGCTCTCTCCCAGCCCATGGAGGATGTACTTTCCGTGGCAGGTGGGCAGTGTCCTCTCCCCATCCCTTGTGTAGTAACAGTGACAACAATCAAGTGCCTGTCTGTCTCCCCCAGGAGTTCCAGAAGGAAGTTCCTCTCCTCTCAGGTTGCCAAGATTTGGGATTTCTGCCCCTTCTCTCTGGACTGACAGATCCCCCAGGCTGGACGTCCAGTAGAAAAGCACGACAGGAGGGGAGGAAGCCCGGGCTGGGGGGTTGGGGGAACGCGTGCTCCTTTTGCCCAGATTGAACTCAGGAACAATTTGCCAAGGAGATCTGAGGCTCTGTAGCCAGGAAACCCAAACACTCTTGAAAATAAAGAGAACCCCAAATCTTGGAGAGATCACATTTCCTATTCTGTTGATTATAGCAACTTAATGAGAGGGAGAAGACCAAGTCACAGAGTTTGGGGTAAACAAAGACTCAAGGGAGAAACACCCCGCTAATGTGTCTGACATGGGCACAATCACACTTCTAGAAACCTACTCTGAGTAAATAATCAGAAACGCACAAAGATGGGTAGGAAGGATGATTAATAGAACATCATTTGAAGAGAGAAAAACTGGAATCGGCCTAAATGATAACCCACAAGAGCATGATCAAATGAGTCTCACAATGTTCAAAAATGAGGTATTATTCCATCAGCCCTGTGAGGAAATGCTTAACAACACAGACACAATGCACTGATGAAAGGTAAGATGCAAAGCTAAGTATTAATATTTATTATGATCCTCCTTATGGAAATATATATACACACATAAAGAAAACCCTAGAGGCTGAGTGTGGCGGCTCTCAGCCCTTTGGAAGCCCAAAGGGCTTCACCTGTAATTATGGCCCTACACCTGTAATCCCAGCCCTTTGGAAGCCCAAGGCAGGAGGATTGCTTGAAGCCAGAAGTTCGAGACCAGCCTAGGCATCATAGCAAGACTCCATTTCTACAAAAAAAAGTAACAATTAACCAGGCATGGTGGCATGTGCCTGTAGTCCCAGCTGCTCAGGAAGCCAGGGAAAGATGATCGCTTGACTCCAGGACTTGGAGCCCACTGTGAGCTACAATTACACCACTGACCCTCAACCTGGGCAACAAAGTGAGACCCTGTCTCAAAAAAGGAAATGTAAAAGAAAAGACTGAAAAAATATAGGAAAATATTCACTGTTATTTTCTCTGGATTAGGGATGATTTATTTTTTCATCTTTATATTCTTCTGTATTTTTAAATTTTCTTACGATTAGCACATTTATTTTTCTAATTATAAGTGTATTTTCATTTTTATTTAAATAATTAGTTTTTTTGGAAAGAGAGAGAGAAAAGTCCCTTCTTGATGACCAAACAGAGCTCCATTATTTTCTTCCCTCAACATGCCAAGAAGATGGGGCAAGGGATTGAACCCCCTCTGTACAAAGGAACAGCCCTGGCTTTACGTTTTGTAACTCATTTACTTTTAGGGTCTGTATTTGAGTTCTGTGGCCACCAGGAACCCATGCTTTCCCGCATACAGGAAGAGCTAGGCTGAAGTCATTTCTGAACCTCCTTCATCTCTGCACTAGACAACTAAGATCATGTGAATATTAACATTTACATCCAGGTCTGTGATTTACAGGGAAGATGCTAACAGCACCTTTGCAACCTCGAAAAACTAGTGCTGGGCACCAGGACAGCCCCTGCCCTCTGGGAAACAGGCAATTCCAGAACCCCGAAGGACCAGAGGGTTGAATACCAACAGCAGACACTGCTCATATTTCTTTCTTTTTTCAACTCAAAAAAAAATTTCTTTTAATATCCTTTCCCTTTTCTGTTTTTCCTGGCCTTTCTTAGGGCTACCTCACGTACTTCTCCCTCAACGTTATGCCAGTAAAATATAGAAACCAGTTAAATTTTAGTTTCAAATTTTACAAATGAGTGAAAGTTTTGGCATAGGGATTTCTTAAATATTGCATGGGACATACTTATACTTAAAAAATTAGTCATTATTTGTCTAAAATTCAAACGTAACTGGGTATCCTATGTTTTATTTGCTAAATTAGGCAAACGCCTCCCCTCTCGCCCTGTGCCACCTGGGCAATTTCTTGATTGTGAGAAATTACAGGAGTAAAACCCTTACGGAAACCAACCAGCTGCCTTAGACACAAAAGAAGGGAGGGGAAGATACCCCTTTCCTGATCAAGAACCCGGAGATTTAATATTTTAAGCTTTAGAATTCAGGAAAAGAGAGAAACAAATTCTAATATGGTCCCTTCTACCAGCTGAAATTTCCTTTAATATTATTTCTGATTTAAGAAAAAAGAGCGGCTCGGCGCCTGTGGCTCAAGCGGCTAAGGCGCCAGCCACGTACACCTGAGCTGGCGGGTTCGAATCCAGCCCAGGCCCGCCAAACAGCCATGACGGCTGCAACCAAAAAATGGCCGGGCGTTGTGGCGGGTGCCTGTAGTCCCAGCTACATGGGAGGCGGAGGCAGGAGACTCGCTTGAGTTCAAGAGTTGGAGGTTGCTGTGAGCTGTGATGCCACAGCACTCTATCCAGAGTGACAGCTTGAGGCTCTGTCTCCAAAAAAAAAAAAAAAAAGAGCTAGAACCATTGCTTACTGTAACCTTAAAGAAGTGTTGAGGTCCAAGCTGACACATTCTGGGCTACTTTGAATGAGTTTGGGCTACTTTGGGTGGAGTTTGGGATGACCGGTTCCTGGCCCCTGGGCTCCTGCACACTCACTACGGGGCACTTGCATTTCTGCCACGGGACCAACAGCTGCTACAAACCACTGATGAGTTTTCTTGGAAAACAGGTGGACCTGTTTCAGAGAAATGCTGCTCTGCTGTTGTTTTCTAAGAATGACTTCTTTGTCATCTCATGTATGTGAGCTTGTGACCAGTCCTCCAGTTACTCTGCACCAAACATGCTGAGCTCTTGATATGGCTTTGTTTGCTGAAGGGACAACAGTGTCACCTGGGCTTAAACAACGTCACCTGGGCCATCCTTCTACCTCTGGAAAAGATTTTGTTCAAATCATGCCAGCAGAAATGTATTTTCTTCAAGCCTTGGTTAAATCAAAAACCCCGATTGTACTCAAGGTGGTTGAAGCAGTAGGCAGGAGAATGGGTTTCAGTCTCAGCTGTGTCCCATACTGGCTGCGTGGCCCCGGGAAATTTTGTTTCCTCAGCTGTGGAATTAAATGAGTTAATGAATGCTCAGTTCTTAGAGAAGTGCCAGGCGCAAAGGCAAGATCCACTAGGGTTGGTGATGACTACTATCATCCTTACACTACTGATAGAAGTGTAAATGGTCACACATTTCCAGAAATCAGCATGGCAATGTGTGTCAAGAACCTTAAAGCTATTCTTACTGTGTGACAGAACTATTTTCAATTTCTAGAAATCCACCCCAATAAAATAATTGGAGATTCAGGCACACACATGGGCAGAAAGACTTCATCACAGTGTTTGCTGTGACCAAAACCATAGAACTTGACAGATAACCAGAGGTACATAAATCTGATAAATGTTTTGTAGTCACTAAATATCACATCTTTTAGAGAAGATTCATTTAATGCCATGGGAAGTTATTAAGAATCACGAGAAAAAGGGAAAAGCATAGTAAAACAATTTTCTTTTATCACATAACCTACAATGGCAAACCCAAGGCAAGGGCTGTTGGCCATGTATTTGTCTTTTTAGACAGAGTTACGCTAATAATCAGCAGCAGAATCCTTGAAAAATTATTATGTGTATTCAGTCTGATGGAGCAGACTGGGGAACACAGATGATGACCTCAAGGATCCTGGGGACACAGTCACAAGTCTAAGAAAAGCTTCAAGTCCAACAGTGCAGAGAAGTGGCTAAGGGCCTTTTCCCATGTGGTACTCGGGGCAAAGGAGAACGGTTACTGGAAGGATGTGCCCAAAGCGACCCTGAGACTCTGTCCCTGCTCATGGGAAAATGTGCTGTGATCAAACAGTAATGTGTGCCAAGACTCTGAGACTCTTCCCCTCTCATGGGAAAACACACAGTGATCAATTACTAATGTCTGCTGTGGCTCAGAAGAGGATGCTGCTGCATGTGCAAAACAGACCTGCCATTGTAACACTGATGACAAAGGCAGCTACAGAATCGAACAGGTGGATTTATCTCAGAAATATCTTGTAACCTCAAGGGAATTTTGAGTGCCATTGACTTATGTTTAAAGAAGCTATACCAGAGTCCACATGAAAGGATGTTCCTTTAAGACCCTACAAACTGAGTAACAAGCTACTCAGAAGGCAGACTTTGCAAGCGAAGTCTGGCTGTCTCTGGAATGTCCTGGAAGGGACCTTGAAAGTGGAAAGCGAGATAAGTTAATGTGCATCTCAGTTAAAGGTTGCACCTGCTGTTTACAGAGAACAGCTGAGTAAGTTTTGGGGGCTGCTCTGCATGGTTTCTTTGTACTCTTATTTCATAGACCAATTACTGCCAACCGGCTTACTATTATCAAGTGTACTGCAGAGTTTAGTATTGTTAAGAGTACATAAGCTTGTAAGAAATAAACTGAAGGGCTGCATACCACAGTGAGCTGCAGAACCCCCTCTTAAACATAAAATTTCAGTGCTTATCACAACAAGATCTCAGTGAGGTTTCCATATTTGTGGTGAAATTCATGCAGAACCGTTACCCTGTAAATACATAATGTACCCTACTGAAACATGAGCAAAGGATTGATTAGGAAGAGAGACTGGAGAGCCAAGTAGTTTAGAGACAGAAAATGCACGTAGAGAGTACACACGTCACTCCATTTATTGGGAGGTCATGAACAGCTGGGTCTGGGAAATCTGGGTCAAGATCAAGGGGAATGCTGGTGGTTGGCATTAAAACGAGGACCATCGAACATTATCTCGTTTAATAATCCCACCCCCTCCTGTGTTTCCTGTTCTGCCAAAGAGGAAACTGAGGCTCAAGGATCATAGGATCACACAGTTAGAAATGTGCAGGTCTGTCTGATACCAAGATCTGGATTTTATTCTGATTCCCCCGCCCACCTCTCTCTGATAATAAAGCAAAACCCACTGCCCTGTGGACTATGAGTGATTTTTGCCATAATATAAAAACCAAGGAAGCAACCAGTCACCTAAATATTCCCAGCTTGACGGTTTCTCTAATTTGCTCTCTCACTCCCTTTCCTTATCAATGTCATCCAATTTGGCTTAATAAGTTAATAATCGCTTCATAATTTTCTTTTTTTTATTTCATTTTTTTTATTAAATCAGCTAAACCCTAAGCTAAATAGTTACCTCGTGAAATCATCACAATCACCCTGAAAGATGGCCCAGGAGCACAAAGATGGGATAGAAGACCCTCCAGAGCTGGGTGGGGACTCAGGAGCTGGAGGGAGTCCTAGGCTGTTGGGCACCAAACCAGCTCAGAGAAGCCCAGAGCCCTGGCCCGGCTCCAGCTTCTCTCAGCGTGGACTCAGCAGCAGGGTCGTCAAAGGCCAAATCCGATTCAGTAAACACAGACTTCTGTGAAGCAAAGTTCTTGTTTTTGCTCAGTGTTTTTGCTCTGTTAAGCAAAGTTCTTGTTTTTGCTCAGCTGGGAGCTGCCTGTGCCCAAGTACAGAAGTTCTGCAGAGCGGCCAAGTGGCTGAGATGTTCTACTTTTATAAGAAGAATGACCACGTCAAGGTCAACCTGGAACGCGAAGGCCGAGCCCAGGCTCAGGAGCCAGAGCCAAGGTGGAAAGCTCCAGGCTCTGGGAGGGCAGGGCCGGGTGGCTGGAGTTGAAGGCCAAGTACAGGAATGTTTATTGAAAAGAACCCAGCCCCTGCACCTGCAGGATTTGGGAACTGGCCATCTGCACTCAGAAGAGCCTGCCGGATGAGTACAGACATTTCCACTTCATAAAGCTCAGGGTACAAAAGTGAATGGCCAGCCCCGTCGTGGGTGTGATTCCTGAAAGAAGACTATTGACAAAAGTGATTCCGCTTTTCCAAATCTCTCTTCTGGGGGTCAGGAGGAGGGAATTAGGAAGAAAAGTCTCTAGACCCTTCAAGCATCCCTGTCAGAGTCCTGAAGGTAACAGCAGGATGAGGGAGAGCCACATTTTCCAGGATTTCTCACCAGAAGGAGAGGGTGAACCTCTGAGCCTACCCAAGGGTCTGGCTCTGGGAGGCAGAGAGAGTGGCAGGGACAGTGAAGGGGAAGAGTCGTACTTTTGTGACGCCAAACAACTTAACCCAGGGACCCCTCAAGGCAGCTCGGCTGCAGCTGGGGAAGAGACATGCCGATGGCATATCTAAGACAACGCACTGCCACTGTCTTCACAGCATCACAGTGTGCCACAGCAGTGTTCCCGGCCACTCGCAGCCCTGCCTTGCAGGAATGTTCTCCAAGATGATTCAGTCTGAACTTTTTAATTGGCTAGACTTTCATTTCCTTATTTCCTGCCAGCATCACTTCCTACATCTTTGCTGGGGGTTTTGGTGCCTCCCAGACTTCCAGTCTATAGGTTTCCTAGACTTCAGTGTTCTGACATTTCCCTCTCCTGACCACTCAGAATTGTTAAAAGCAATCGCCCGGCCCTGCTGCTCTGGATGTGCACACATCCAGCTTTCCTGCTCTCTGCGCGTGAGATTTTCCAGTGTTCACAGCTCGGGCACCATGAAGTCGGCCCAGCTGCTCTTGCAAGCTCAAGGGATTCGATACATGAAGTTGTGTGGGGTCCTGGAAGGCAGTACCCTTGAGCAGTGTGCAGTGACCATCTGTGGACCAGCTTCTTTATCCCTTTATGATAGACACATAGTCAAGTTCAAATTGCTTTGTTAAACTTTTACATCTCTCTTTTTCTATCTCAGCTTTATACAATTATTACCAAATCTTCCGAACTGACGGTGAGGGAGAGTAATTTAAAAGGACTGCCTGATGCTGACATCTTCTGAAGATTTGCTGCATTTTTCCAATTTCCCGGAACCTACTCTGTTCTCCTGGAATTTTCAGAAACAACTGTAAGTGGATGAATAAATATAACTATAACGACTGATTCCATCAATCATCTTGGGACATCCTTTGGACTTTCTGCTGTTGGACATTGCAGTTTAATCTATTGATAATTCCAAAAGCAGCACACAGCACTAATTCACGGCGTGGGGCTGGTGTGGACTGCCTGCTGTCTCTCTATATAGGAGATGATTTCTGGAGGAAAGGAGAAAGTTAGTAAATGAATTCATTACCATTATGATCATGACTACGCAATTGAGTTTGTCTACTTCATCAACGTCAGAAATAAACTTCTGCATTTTTAAACTTTTCAAAGAAAATGTCCTGTCTAGCTATCAAGACAGCAGTTTTTCTCTGTTCCTCCCTCCTCCTGGGATCCTTAACCTCCTCCTGATGAATATGAGAACTGATGGTGGGTTCTGGTCCTCATTGCCCCAGTGAAATTTGGTTTACTCAGAGGAGGAGGTTCCAGCCTCTCGCTGCCTGTGCCCCCCGTGATGGGCCGGCAGAGTTTTCTGCAATGAGCCCTCAGACAAGCAGTGTCGACTCCCGTGGAGCTGGAGCTCGGTCGTCAGGCTCAAGGCTCAGAGGGCTCAGCTGCTACTTTTATAAACCAAAACCTTTCCCCTCCTCCACCAGAACTGGTCCTTGTTTTGCCTGGAAGGTCACTCAGTTACCAGGATCGTTTGGGGAGAATGGACTGGCATCTTTTCAAAGTGGAGTCTTCCCATCACAGAATGGGTGCGACTCTCTCTTGCAGATTTCTAATGTCCCTTAGTAAAGTACCGCTTTCTTCATGCGGGTCTCACCGTTTGTGTTGGATTTAGCCCTGTGTGCTTTGCAGTGTCGCTGTTTCTGTGAACAGGGTCTCCCTTTCAGTCTTCTGAGCCTCAGGACTCCCACAGCCGCCACGTATCCAGCTACCTCTCTGGCCTGTTTTGCTGGTTCCAGCGGTTCTTTGACTTTCACTTGGATTTTCTAGACAGCGTTGTTTCCAATTGGCATGTATTTCTTTTTCTTACTTTATTGTAATGGCTGGGACCTTACCCACAATGCTGCGTGACAGCAGAGAGAACTGGCTTCTGTGTCTCATTTCCACACTGAGGAATCTGAGTCAGTATTTTGCCAGTACTCATAGTGTTTATGTAGTTTTATAGCAACTACTCTTTTAGGTGTAAAAAAAGAGAGACTTTTTATGCCAAGTTTGCTAAGATTTCTTACTAGAAAAGATGATGAATTTTATTAAATGTAAAATTGTGTGAAACAGGGTTTTCATAACAACTGTTGATAATTCAGAATAAAGCTTGTTTTGTCACAGTTTGTATACTTTTGCAACCTTTCCAAAATGATTAATATTAGGCAAAATACCTATAAACAAATCTACTTCTGGGAAAAGTGGGCCCTTATCAAAGTGGGACTCCATTTTAGAGTTATTAGCAAGGTCTGACTTACAAAGAATATGAATTATTGTGCTAGATGAAATTCATAATAACAGAATACTATATTTTGGTATGTATAATGCATACTTTTTTGCCCCAATTTTTTTTTTTTTTGAGACAGAATCTCAAGCTGTCATCCTGGGTAGAGTGCTGGTGGTATCACAGCTCACAGCAACCTCAAACTCCTGGGCTTAAGTGATTCTCTTGCCTCAGGTGGGACTACAGGTGCCCGCCACAATGCCTGGCTATTTTTTGGTTGTAATCGCCATTGTTGTTTGGCAGGCCTGGGCTGGATTCAAACCCGCCAGCTCCAGTGCCCTAACTGCTGAGCTACAAGTGCCGACTGAGGCTTTTGCCCAAATTTTTGAGGGAAAAATAAGGATGTGCATTATATATGGGTAGTGCCAATTCTGCATCTATATAGATGTTTTAAAATCGTTTATTTATGTTTATGCATTAAAAGTATATCTCTAGAAAGCAATAATGGTATCAGTATGCAAAATAATACCCTGAAATACAGGAATTAGTTTTGTTGAACTCATGATAAACTTGTAATGAAAGCATTTTTAGGCAATGAAGAGCAACATTATTTCTCTTTGTATACTAGACAGGAGTTAGCAACCTAGCTGATATTTTTACAAAATTATTTTATAATACAAAAACCAATTGCCTTAATATAAAATAAATAACATTTTGAATTAAAAAATTAAAAGATTTTTTTCCTTGTAAATTTGGGCCAAAAACGTGGCATGTATTATGTATAGGAACTCATTATACATGGGAAAATATGGTAATATTTAAAAATCATCAAAATTGTGGGCACTAAACCCTTACAGGTATCATTTCACGCTCTGATGAAGAGAAGAAAACTTAAATCCTACCTTTATAAATCTAATTAATTCCCCTCATTCTGGGTCTTAAAGTACTTTTTCCCTCACAATATATCTTTTCTCCCTCAAATTCCTAACTCCCAGCCCCAGTTTTAGTAAAAGGATCAGCTAGAAAGAAAACTGTAGTCCTCCTCCACATCCCGGAATCATACTTCACTTAAAACAAACAGTTGGTAAAACTCCAGACCCAACAGGGACGGAGCACTCAACAGCTCTGCCTTTCATGTGGAGCGGAGGGAAATCGGCTGTTGTAGAATGGGGACCGATATTAGCTGATGTCTGGAAATGTCAAAACGATTAATGTGAAATACTAAACCCATGTGAAATCAGCGCTCTCGTGGTAGCCCCTGAACGCTGTCTGTGCCGCATTACACGCCAGGAGTGAGAACGTGGTCCTCACGTGTTTCCCAGTACTGCCCTCTTCACAGCCGACCTGTGTGCCCGCCAAAGTCCTTACCTCTGCCACTCTCAGCGTCCCTGTCTCTGTGGATTTCTCACGTATCTCCAGTATTACCTGCCCTGTTTCTCCCCCAGACATCTCGGGGATTGTAACACGTTCCCACACCAGGTCTCTGGAAAGCCACTGGAGCAGGATTACTCCGTAAGAGGAGAGGTAGAGGACTCTCCTGTCACCTGCTAAGCGGCACCAAGGAGGCCGGGCACACTACAGAGAAAGGCGGGGCAGAGGCAACCCGGACATCCCCAGGGAGGAAGAGGAGACGGCCCCGCCACTTCCCAGGCAGCTCTGGGAGCAGGACAGCACTTCTAATTGTGCACCCTCGGCTCCCTCAGCAAGCAGCCCAGCGCCCTCACTGCCAGGCCGGAGGGTCCCCAGCAGAGCGGAAGAGGCCTGCTCACAGGCACCAGCCCGTCTGTCCCTCTAGGCCACCACCACCTTGGAAAGCAAGAGACTGGGTGGCTGTGCAAGGACTTTTCATGACAAATTTCCTCTGACCTTTTGGGAAAGAACTGCTGTTGCTACTGTTGTTTCTCTAGTTATATGAACTAGATGAAGGCTCTTTTGTGCCCTCTGAATATTAAATAAATGCTCATCGGCTGGCTGATCAGTCCGCCTTTGCCAAAACCACGACACAAAAAACCAGGTCCAGTGACCTCTGGGGTACTACCTGCTCTCAAGGCTCAGCCAGACGCCACCCCGGTCCCGGCAGGCTGTGGATACATGGTGCTCCAGCCAGACCAGCAGCCCTTCAGCACCAACGTCCTTATTCTCCTGGATCCCAGGAACGTTGGCCGCTGACTTCTCACCGCCGTGTCGTCTCCAGGCCTCGCCCGCAGCGGAGGGAAGCTGCCTTGCCCAGGCTGCAGTCTGACCGAGGCCAGCCCACTGTTAGCGCCTGGCCAGTGGGATCGGTACAAAGGGCTGGCTCTCTTGCCTTTGTGGGGACAAGTCTGACGGGCCAGCCCAGCTCCAGGACTCCCCGGGGACCCTCTGAGGTCCCCCTCCGGTGTAACACGGGTGGCAGTTGGTCCCTCCCTCTGCCTCCATCTGCTCCTCTCCTCGGCTCCCAGGGGCGAGTCCTGCCGCCACACACGGATCTCCATCTCAGAGTCCACGTTCCAAGGAAGTGTCAGCCCCTTCCTCCTCTGATCCTGGGTTTCCGTTTGCTGTCTGTTATTTCTTCGTAGACGCAGGTGTCTCTGTGTGTACACACGTGCCCACATTGTGTGTGCGTCACAGGCACTGCGGGGACACACAGACCCTGTCACATTTAGACTGCATCAGGCCACTCAGGGCCGATTTCCAAGGACAAAAGTCTAACAGGGACAGTCCCTAACCAAAAGGGACTACTGGCTCACAGAATGGGGAACTGGCCCTCACAACTTCAAGCATTGTCACAGGACCTGTTTTTCCCTCTACTTCTTACCCTCCTTCCAGCCATGCTGACTTAATTCTGAATGAGCCTGTGTCAGCTGGCTGTTGTCGCCATGACGCTACCCAACAGCACCATGAAATATCGGAGGCATTCAACACAGAGGCCTCTTTCCTGCCTCCGCCTGCAGCTGGCATCAGCCGGGCTCACTCAATCGCTCAGCAGCGTGGATGGAGGGTCTGCTCGGCTGTGCTTCACAGGGGGCTCTGGCAAAGCTTGGCTGCTCCATGGAAGTTTGGAACTCAGCGGTGGGTCTGGGAGGGCAGGAGCTACCCCGGGAGACTTGGCATAGCCACAGTGGAAGAGCAAAGGGCAAGGCCAACAGCACAAGCCTCTGTCTGCCCCGCCTGCCGGCATCGTCACCCGGCCATGCCCAGACTTCAGGGCTACTCACACGAGACAAGTCACATGCTCAGTGGTGTCACTCTTACGGGGGTGGGACAGGGAAGGGTGGGACATGGGAGGGACATGTCACTCTTACAGGGGGGTGGGACAGGGAGGGATGAATCACTCTTATGGGGGTGGGAAGTGGGAGGGACTGGACGTGGGAGGGAAGTGTCACTCTTATGGGGGGTGGGACATGGGAGGGACATGTCACTCTTATGAGGGTGGGAGGGAGGTGTCACTCTTATGGGGGTTGGGACCAGGAGCGATGAGTCACTCTTACAGGGGGTGGGACATGGGAGGGACATGTCACTCTTACTGGGGGTGGGACGGGGAGGGGTGGGACGTGGGAAGGACATGTCACTCTTACTGCAGGGGGGACAGGGAGGGTAGGCATCGGCCTGACTGAGTCCTGCCCCCGTCACAGTCGCAGCTCCAGGTACCAGGAGAGGCCTGTCTCACGTGCCCACAGTAGCCCCACTGCTCCCCCTGCTGTGTCCTCAGTTCTCCACGGGGACAGCAGAACCACGTGCAGACTAGGCTGGAGGTGGGGGTGGGCTGCGTCGTCCAGACTACATGGGCTGAATGTCCAGACAGGAGTCAGGACATGGTCGGGGCTACGAGGAACCACGAGTCCACAGTGCGGCCCCGCCTCTGCCCTCCACCTGTGCCTGCCCTTTCTTGCTGGCCTGTGTCCCTTGTGTCCGCTCCTCCCTCCCTCCCTGGGGTTCTGCAGGGGAGGGTCTGGTCTGGGCTCTGGGCATCTGGGCTCAGTTTCCACCTTGATTGCCCGTCTCAGGTGCCACTCCCAATACTCCCAAACTGCCCTTTCTCTTAGTCCACCTTCCCTAGATGACCAATCTTAGGACACCGTTTCTGTCTGGATCCCACCCTGGCCTGGCTGGCAGGCTCCCCCACCAGCATCACCTTCCCTTTCCCAACCACACGTTGACCTCCTTGGCAGCAGGTGACTGGCGGCGGGCTCCCCTCTCCCCGTCCAGGCCTGCCCCACAGGAGGACTGACTTCTCAGGGTTCAAGGCAGGAAGATACCGCCTCCCAGAGCCACGCCAGGATGCCGTCCCCTGTGCTGCCACAGGTGAGCTTCTGAAGTCACATTTCAGTAAACGGAACATCTTTCTGTGCGCAGACAGCCCTGCCAACTGGAAGGTTTGAAAGAGCTCGAAGGACTCCAAAGGCGAGAACCTTCTCTGGCCCTATGTAATTTCTTCATCTCTTCAATCGCTTTAGTGTGAAAAGGCCAAGATGGTGGCAGACCGGTGGCATTTCTCACTTCCACCACTCCCCGGCCAGGAGCCCCTAGTAAGCACCCAGCCTCTCTGCACCTCTCATCTGTAAACTAAACATTAAGAGTTACAGAGATCTCACGGTGTAGCAGGGAAGAATAAATGAGATCATTCACGGGGGACACTGACCCCCGTCTGTCACAGCACAGGCGTTCACCACCGTCTAGCACATTATGGGCGTTAAGTTGTCACGGTGCCAAGGCAGAAGAGCAATGGGGAAAGTTACAAGAAGCTCTGCGCGGTCAGAGGCTCAGAGGCTCTGTCTCTGGGCCTCCAGGTTCTGACACATTAGCTCTTGCCAAGACACAAAATGTGATCATTGTCCAAGGGACAACTAAGTCACAACTAAGACAGCCGAGGGATCATATGGCAGACCTGGGAGTGAGGCGACACCTGGGTTTGCCCAGACCCGCCACTCCCTGTGTTTCTGCTGAGGACTCTGGGTTCAGGACACGGCGGGAGAAGGGCTTTGCAATCTAGCTCAGGACATGGGAGGAAGAAGGGCTTTGCAATCTAGCGGGGGAGACAAACATTGTCTGCATTGCTAACTCTGTGCCGAGTGCTACAAAAATATCAGTAAATGTGCAGGAAGGATTCTGTGACTCTGCACTTGGCTTAGAGACACTCTGTGGACTCCGTCTGTCTCACTTCCAACTCACAGCAGGAGCCAGTCGTGAAGGAAGCTCCCAGTGCTTCTGAAATTCCGGATCATTTCATTTAACTATAAATAAGGATGGGGCCAGGCTCAGTGGTTCACACCTATAATTCCAGCACTCTGGGAGGTGGAGGAGGGTGTATCGCCTGAGCTCAGAAGTTTAAGACCGACCTGAGCAAAAACAAGACCCTGTCTCTACTAAAAAAAGAAAATTAGCTGAGCACTGTGGCAGGTGCCTATAGTCCCAGCTACTCGGGAGGCTGAGGCAGGAGGACCACTTGAGCCCAAGAGTTTGAGGTTGCTGTGAGCTGTGATACCATCACACTCTACCCAGGGCGACAGAGTGAGACTCTCTCTCAAAAACAAACAAAAAAAAAAAAAAAAAGAAAGAAAGAAAAAAAGAAAAATGATGGGGTGGGACTTTGGCAGGTTAGCCCTGGCAGTTTCCAAGACATTTCACTTTGTGTCAAAGAAATTTTATTAATTCACTTCGATGGGTTTCCAGTCGTGAAACCGTTGTGATATCCACCATCATCATTCCATCTCTGGGTCTAGAACCATTGTGACCCAAAATACCCCCAATGAGGATGGCCGCAAGGTCTGAGGAAACCACAGTGAAAAATGTGTCACCTGTGGTTTATTTTCCTAGAGCCAAATTAAGGTGAAACAGGATGGTTCCAAGAAATAAACTGTTAAATTTATGGAGTGAAAAAAAAAATCCGCGTTTTTAATTATGGTCTAGACTGCCTATCTTTGGCAACCATCTCCCCCAGCAGAGAGTAATTTGTAGAATGTGGGACCAGTGAGGCAGCAGCAAATGACAGGCAGCTTGTCTCAGCACCACGCAGGAAACCCACTTCCTCTCCCTCGCTGAGCAAGCAAGGAGATAGAGAACTAATGAGGGGCCAAACGCTGAGATAAGGCTGTTATCTAAAAATCCAGCAGGAATGGCAATAACAGTACTTCTAGATACTTTATTTATCCCTATGATGTTCGTATGAAAATGAGAAGTCCCATCATTACGGGCCGTAAAGCACTGTCCCGTGGAATAACATTCTTTGCTGATTCTAAGGAAACTTAAGATTGCTCAATTCTCCTTTGCACAAATGAGTTGTAAATGGTAGAGCTTAAAGCGGATTGATCTATTTAAAGAATTCTGGCCAAAAGATTCAGCAAAAAAAAAAAAAAGTTAACACTTCAGGTTTGAGAAAAATAGGTCTTGATGAAAAGGACGTGGCAGTTGAGGAGTGACACGGCTGTCAGGAGAGAATTCCCTCATCACAGGAGGGAAGAGAGGAGGCCCAGGAGAGAGGGAGATTGGGGCGGGCGCCCACGAGACAGTCTCAGCACCTTTCTGACAAGTAGCAACTGTATTCATTTATGGGGTACAGTGGGATGTTTTGATGTGTGTATGCACTGTAGAAAGATTAAATAAAGACAATTAATATATCTGCCACTTCAGCCCCTTATCCTTTTCCTTTGGTAAGAAAGTTTAAAATCTACTCTGTCAGTAGTTTTGAAATAAATCCTATATTATTATTAACCGTGGTTCCCCTGCTGTGCAATAGACCCCTAGAATGCACTCCTTTTGCCTAACTCAAACCTTGTACCCGTGAAAGGATGTGGCGACAAGCCCGGCCACATTTTCCCCGCTGCTGCTGAAACAGTCATTTACAAAGACCTGTGATTTAGGGAAAGAAATGAAAGTACTGACTTTTAATGCAGTGAAAGCCAAAGTAACAGCCAACCAACAACACAGTGGCGAGAGACGTAACGCCTGCTAAGACCCAGAGCTCTTCACTGACCACACGGACCCCGAATGAATGAACATTGGGGTTAGACCTGCCTCCAACTTTTCTGCAGGGTTCGAGGCAAGAATACAAGTAGACGTGCTTGTACCTTCTACATAAAAATTTTAAAGTTCTAAGTCAAGCTCGCAGACTCCTAAATAAAATATTTTTTCTATTTAGCAAGTTTATTTCTATTTGGCAAATATTTGTAACAACACATTTTTTAAATGTGTAAATATATGGTTTTTAAATGACTAGAAGTCAGTAAAATAGCAAAGACTAAATTTTATTACTATTGCTCAGGTCTGGGTATCTTGTTGATGGCCAGTGATATTTATTTTTTATTAAGTCATTTGTACATAGATCATAAATACATTTATGCCATTATGGGATTCAATGTGTTGATTATCTGTACAAATTGGAGTGCTTACATCCTACTAATCAACATAGCATTCACCTCATTTACCCAATTATAGCACTAAGACATATGTGTTGTACACCTGATAGATCCAACTTGTACTTGCAATATGCTCCATAGGTAGGGTCCCCCCACTAGCCCTCCCTCTACCAACCCATCCCCCTCCCTCTCTCCCTCCCCTTCCCTCCTTCATCCTGGGCTGTAGTTGTGTTTCATTTTTCATATGCAAGTGTGAGTGATTATAAATTGGTTTCACAGTAGTACTGAGTACATTGGATATTTTTTTTCCATTCCTAAGATACTTTACTAAGAAGAATATTTTCCAGCTCCACCCATGTAAACATAAAAGAGGTAAAGTCTCCATTTTTTTTAATGCTGCACAGTATTCCATGGTATACATATACCACAATTTATTAATCCCTTCATGGGTCAATGGGCACTTGGGCTTCTTCCATGACTTGGCAATTATGAACTAAACTGCAATGAACAATCTGGTGCAAATATCTTCATTGCCAAATGATATTTGGTCCTTTGGATATACATGTAGAAGAGGAATTACAGGATCAAATGGCAGGTCTACATTTAGATCCCTGAGTGTTCTCCAAACTTCCTTCCAAAACCTTGCATTCCCACCAGCAGTGCAGAAGTGTTCCCTTTTCTCCACATCCACTGGCCAGTGATATGTAGATGATAGTAAAATTAAAGTACATATAATTCACCACTTATTATGCATTAATTTCATAAAATGAGTGTCCTTTATCTTCATTTAAGTAAAATCTATGTTCAATTGATAGAATGCTATTATGTGTATTTTACTTATATTTTAAGTATATACAAAATTTGCATACATTTTTATCTAAAGGTATATTAAGGTAAATGTAAAAAGGAAGATAATTAAAATTATTTTTAACTTATAAATTCAAAAGTTCTTTCCACCTAAAATACTTAAATTCTCTCTTAAAATTGAAAAGCAAAATGTAAATTAGACTTAATAAACATAAGTGTTTAAAATCATACTTATTTAAGTAAAGCTAATTTTTGATTCAACTTTATGGAAATCCATTTCTGAAAACAACCTTATTTATTATTGGGCTGGGAGCAGTGGCACACACCTGTAGTCCCAGCTCCTCGGGAGGCAGATGTGGAGGACGGCTTAGAGCCAGGAGTTCCACGCTGTGACCTCACCTGTGAATTGCTCTGCACTCCGGCCTCGGCAACACGGTGAGACTGCGTCTCTTAAAAAGGATTTTAAGTAAACAGCTTTATTGAGATGGATGTAACATACAAAGACGGCAGGAATGTGTCATGTGCACTTTGCTCGGACGTGTCCATCCACCCAGGTACCATCAGAAGAGTCAAGGCACCTTCAAAAGTTTCCTTGTGCTCCTTTGTCTTTTTCATCTTTTTTTGGTTTTTATTTTCGTGGTGAGAACATTTCATATGAGATTACCCTCTTGAACAGCCTGTGAAGCACAGGCACTGGGCTGTGCAGGAACCTCCAGAGCTCCCTCAGCCTGTGTAACGGTCCTGCACTCCGAGCAAGACCTGTCCCCGCCCCAGGCCGCCTCGGTCTGGCCAGCGCCGCTCCGTGTCTGCGTCTAAGAGCTGGGTTGATTTAGCTTCCTCAGTCCGTGGGAGCGTGTGGTGTCCGCCCTTCTGTGGCCGGCTTAAGGAAGGCTCACCTGCGTGCTGTGCACGGCAGTCTTCTCCTGCTGTAAGGCCGAATGACAGTCCACGGTATCATCTGCCACGATGTCCTTCCCTGTCGTCCATCCAGGGACCTTTAGGTTGCATCCACGTTTTGGCAACAGGGAACATGGGGGTGCAGACACCTCTTTGAGGTTCTCATTTCAATTTTTTAGATATGTACCCAGAAGTGGAATAGCTGGATCAGATGATAGTTCTATTTTAATTTTTTGAGGAAAATCCACCCTGTTTTCTGTAGCTGCTATATCATTCCATCACATTCCACTGAAAGTACACAGGGCCCAGTTTCCCCTCACCAGCATGTGTTCTATTCTGTTTTGCTTTATTTGATGACAGCCACACTGACAGGGGTGAGGTGGAGCTTACCTGGCTGGCGGGGGCTGAGGTGGAGCTTACCTAGCTGGCAGGGGTGAGGTGGGGAGCTTACATGGCTGGTGGGGGGTAAGATGGAGCTTACCTGGCTGGCAGGGGTGAGGTGGGGAGCTTACTTGGCTGGTGGGGGGTGAGGTGGAGCTTACCTGGCTGACAGGGGTGAGGTGGAGCTTACCTGGCTGACGGGGGTGAGGTGGAGCTTACCTGGATGACAGGGGTGAGGTGGAACTTACCTGGATGACAGGGGTGAGGTGGAACGTACCTGCCTGGTGGGGGTGAGGTGGAGCTTACCTGGCCTGTGGGGGTTGAGGTGGAGCTTACCTGGCTGACAGGGGTGAGGTGGAGCTTACCTGGCCTATGGGGGGTGAGGTGGAGCTTACCTGGCTGACAGGGGTGAGGTGGAGCTTACCTGGCTGACAGGGGTGAGGTCACGCTTACCTGGCTTTGCTTTGCATTTCCCTAATGATGGGTGATGTCATGTGCCTTTTTGAAAATCTTAATTAAACATTAATTAAACCTATTGAACACTTCCCTGAAAATAAAACTATTTCCAATTCTAGCCAATACATTGTCCACTAATTATCATTGTAAAACATAGTGTTTTGCTTTGTGCATTTTAAGTCCAGACCTATTTATGCAAATCTGTCAGTAATCTGAGTTATTGAATGTCAGGAAGTACTTCTCAGCCACCATGTGAAACTGCTGTGAATACGCAAAAAATTATAAGTATCTCTG
Source organism: Perodicticus potto (assembly GCA_963574655.1). Classification (NCBI taxonomy): domain Eukaryota; kingdom Metazoa; phylum Chordata; class Mammalia; order Primates; family Lorisidae; genus Perodicticus; species Perodicticus potto. Next base: position 53,584 of record CAUYRH010053474.1, read on the forward strand.
GAACCACCTTTAGAATACAAAATGAAGCAAGTCAGTACACTCTCAGGACTATGAAAATGACTTTTTAATGTAAAATCTATTGTATTCATGCTGAGAAAGAAGGATTCAACAAGTTAGTAAAATTCTCTTTCTCTCTTGCCAAGGCTCCCCTGCTGCCTCAGCTCTTCCCTCCCTCAGCGGCTGTCTCCGTCCAGCCTCATGCAGAAGGAGCCACCACAGACCCTGCCAGCATTTCAATGTCAGTCTTTGTTCACAACAAAGGGCAGAAAACAGGGACAGTTTCTCAGGCCCTGAACATTGTGTAAGGCATGAGAACAGAATTTGTTTGGGGTGACAGGTTGTGTTGTGCAAACCCTCCGTGTCAGGTTTTGAGAAACCCAAGTCCAGTTACCTGTGGTCCATGGGGACCTCCAGAGCCAGGAGAACAACTGTCTTGACTGGGTATAAATGTCCTGGCTGTGGAAGGGCAAAGAGGGGAGGGAGGGAGAAAAAGGGACTGAACCCTGAACCCACCTCGCAGTGATGGTGCAAATCTCTTCATGAGGACAGAGGCTTCAGGGCCTGGCCATCCCTCATTAGGCCTCACCTCACACCACTATCACAGTGGGAGTTCAGTTTCTGATACATGACTTTGGGGGGACACATTTAAACCACAGCGATATCCATGCAATCAGCATCTAATCCCAAAATAGAACGCTACCAGCACCCACAAGAGCCCCCCTTGTTACGGCTCCTACCTAGTCGCTGCCCACCACCACACACCCCACGTCCCACTTCTTGTCTGATTCTAGCTCAAAGATCACTCGGCCTGCCTTTGAACTCTGCCACGGTAAGTGCTCTTTGGGGCCGCCTTGTTTCTCTGAATGTTAAGCTTAGGAGGTCCGTTCATGTCCTTGTGCAGTTGTAGCTCGTCCCTTCTCAGTGACAAAGTGTCTCCATGTGACATGCGTCTCTACATCGTCATTCTTCTCTTGCTGCTGGAAACCTTCCAGTGCTTGCCTCTTGGTGGCACTAACACGTGACAGGTGGGTCACAGGTGTGCATGTGTTCGGCTATTGGAGAAAATAGTTGTGGAGAGGGCAAAACATATTTCCACACTGGCTACCAATTTACACTTCTATCAGTGGCACAGGAAGATTCCAGAATCTAATTTTAAGATTCCAACAGCAAAAAGGACCCTCCATCTTAGCTTCTTGTGGTGCTTGGTTTTGGTAACAAATTATAGATCACTTCTCCCTTCAACTCTCTCTACTTTGACTCTTTGACCCCTGTACCAATGCACAGACCCCTCTCTGTGACCTTCCCGTGACCATCGGGTGTGGTTGGGGGGGGTCCTTCTCCACATTCCTAAAATTGAAAGTCTTCTTTGGTGACTGGCACAAGTCAAGTCAGTGGTCCAATCTGACAGCTGTGATTAAAACACACGGCAGCTAATAAGGAGTGGAAATGACTTTGCATAAAGGAGGTATTTCGGAAGTATTTGCTGAATAAATGAAAACATTTAAATGGTGGTTTTGCATCAAGTACCATTCTCTTTATCAACAGAGAATGCATTTTTTTTTTTTTTTAGGGTCTGGTTTCATTTTTATTTAAATTTTAAGTAATTATTCATTGTGGATTTTTTTGTGTGTGTGTGTTTGTTTTTTTTTTATTGAATCATATCTGTGTACAATAATTCAGTCATGTGGTACAGTGTACGGGCTTCAGATACAATCAGAGATATTTTCATCAACCTGATTGCGATAACATTCAAGAGACTTTCTCATTACTTTGTGAGAACAATTTTGATCCGTATTTAGAAGTTTCTCCTAACCCTTCACATATGTACCACAGGTGTGATCCCGCCCTCTATCCTCACTCCCCCCACCCTCCCTCTCCCTCCCCTGCCCTCCCTCTCCCCTTTCCCTATCTTCTTGTGCAATAAGTGGGCTGTAGCCTACACTTGAAAGATATAAATTTGCCTCATATTAGGGATGTATACATTGGATACTTTTTCTTCCATTCTAGAGACACTTTGCTAAGAAGAA